>CM038795.1:207600228-207639793 GCA_021764765.1 Vicia sativa | reverse complement strand
CATCATTCCTTGGTTACCTCTTGGGCCATTGTTGTGAAAATAACAAAACCTCTATATCGGCACACAAGTATCGTGTGTTGCTTCACACTAGTCGCGTACTAAAGGGATAACGACACAGAACAAGACCCTATGCTCACGATACCACTGATGTAACACCCATCTACCCCGAATATTAATTAAATTAATATCTCGTCGTCTTTAATCGAGTTTAACTGCGGTATAATAAGGATGTCACGATGTAATTAAACAAACTTCACATTCAAACATTGCTTACGTCTTGCGAGGATCGACATCGACGATTCGATCGTTATAAGACCATGTCTTACACAGCGGAAATACCATAATCAAAATTTTAAATAAACATCATAGTTCTTAAGAATTCCGTCCAAAACTATTAAACAATAATGATTCTCTTAACTAAGCGTTCCCGGTGTTACAATCTAATCGAGCATGACAGCGACACGGACTAAAGATAAGCTCTGAGCATCCTACCCGACTCCTCGGTACGCTAATTTAATGCGAAATGGTAGAGTAAGGTGAGACTTCTCATAATTAAAAGCATATTATAAATCTTTCAATCAACGGCATAATACAAGCATATTATTCCACCACTAATACCAATCGAGAATCCAATACCTATCATAGTCAAACAATTCGCTTGTCATCAATCAACAATAAAGCATTGCAACAGCAGAGAACATCCTAGCATGTTTGCAATCCTATGCACAAACACTAATCACGGACTCCATTACATGCGGTGCCGACCCCAAGTCACCTTGATCCATCATCGTTCGGATACGGTTCCAGCCGATTCGTCCGTAACCACTGGACGCAGATCCGGCTAACACCCATCCTCACTTCGAATTGGTTATCGGCAATCCAAGTCAATTCCACTGTTGGAATTAACTTCACCAAAATATAATGCATATGCGCGCATCAATAGCATGCAGCAATAATCGATCTGTATGTACATTCATTTAACAGCCCGAATCACCAAAATCACATGATACATCACAATCATGCGCCACATCTAACATCGGCATAAACATGCCAAAACAATCAATCGGATATCAAACCAATCATGCATACATCCGCAATAGCATAACCATGCTATTTCACCATCATCGTTATCCTCATCCTGTTTTGCTTCACTACACATACATCGTCCTTATGTATTAGCTAATAATCATCATCTTTAGAAATTATACCCCTTTCCCAAAATAATTTCAAGTTTTCTAAAAATATTTCATTTCATTAAGGCATTAAATTTAGAAAATAACGTCAAGCGGTGCTGAAAAACGGACTTCTGGTTTGATTATGGTTTGAAGTTTTGAAAAATTGGGAAAAATGCACGGAACCGGTTCCTACCGAGCGGAACCGGTTCTGAAGTTAATACCCGTACGATTTTGAATGGGAACCGGTTCCGTCATATCGGGGCCGGTTCTGCGATCGATAAAATGTCATTTTACGCACTTTGCAGCATCCTTCCTTTTAATTAAACCCATTTTACCCATACGAACTCGACATAGGAAACTAAAATACATCATTTGGCATCATCTATCTCATCAAACAACATATTTCCATCATCTATTTTCATCTCGACACTCTAATCATATTCCATACGTGTTACGACACAATCGACCTTATGGGACATTCATGGAACCAAGTTTCCAATTTCAAATTCTCACGTACTATAACTCGTATCATCGACATCAAAACTATAATAAGCCATAATCGATTGAAATCACCCTTACACGGTGGTTTCTTGGATTGTAGCTCTAGGTCTTTTCCTTCTTTCCTTCTCTTCTCACTTCTCGTAGCCTTGTTTTCTCCAAATGAATCTATTTCCTTCTTTTCCTTATTTTATTCCTTTTATTCCTCTTATTCCTTTTTAATCATAATTAAATAAAATAAATATTAATCCTTCTCTCGATTAATTCCATCATTAACCAATAATCCAATAAACTAAATAAATTATGACCTCAATTATTTTAATTAATTAAAATCATAAACATTTAATTATTGAATTATTTTGGGGTGTGCAACTCTCCCAACTTAAAGTTTTCGTCCTCGAAAACATACCTCGATAGTTCGGGATCTGAGTCCTTCATCGACTCTCCGACTCCCAAGTGACATTTCCATCAATTTGGTCCTCCCAAACCACTCACGAGCAATCTCTTTGCCCATATTGTTTCAACTTCCGATCCTCGATTCTCGATACCGCTTCCCAGTTAAATTCTCGTCTGTATATCATCACCGAATCTCATGGCGGATCGGCAATATACTTCCTCGGTTGAGACACGTGGAAAACATCATGCATTCGCATGAGTGGCGGTGACAAAACGTCGATATGCAACCTTAACCCTTTTGGTGTCGAAAGGACCTAAATCGCGAGTCAACTTCTTTGACTTCAAAGCTCGACCAATACCGTCATCGGATAACTCGCATAAACACATGTTCTCCTTCACTGAACTCAAGATCTTTCCTCCTCTTATCATGGTAACTTTTACGGCGACTCACGAGAGTCCTCATCTTCTCTGAATCATCTTAATCTTTTCGAAGTTCTTTGAACTATTTCCGGTCCGATCCAGCATTCTCTCGGTTTCATACCAACACGATGGTGTTCGACACCTCACCATACAATGCCTCAAGCGGGCCATACCAATACTCGGTGAAAGCTATTGTTGTAGGTAAACTCAATCAACGGTGAATAACTATCTAGCTCCACCTTCTCAACACGCAACTCGGCCAAATCCTCCAGCGGTGAATCGTTCTTTCCGTACGGCCATCATCTGCGGATGATAAAGCGGAACCGCGCAACTTAGTACCCAGCTTCTTGCAATCATCCGAACTTAGATGTAAACCTCGGATCTCGTCCGACACAATGCTAGGCGGAATACCATGCAAACTCACAATCTTCCGACATACAATTACTAACCTCTCGCCGGATATTCCATTCTTATCGGAATGGTGGCGATTTTGTCGCTATCCACAATAACCCGGATAGAATCGCAATTCTTAGTTTGTTCTTGGCAAACGGACACAAATCCATTGAGATTCCATCCCACTTCCATTCGGAACAAACAACGGCTCCATCGACCACGATGGTTTACGATGTTCGATTTTAGACTTCGACAAACCAAACAAGCATACCTGAGCTTCGATAATTTCCTTTTTCATTCCGGCCACCAAACAACTTCTTGAATCATGATACATTTTGTAGTACGGGATGAATACTTAACCCTTCGATGCCCTTCTTCCAAAATACTCTTCCTAATCTCGGCAACATGTCAGAACACACACCCGATCACTAAATCTCATAACACCATTCTAGTCGATTCGGAACTCGCCTCCTTGACCTTGGTTGATCAATGTCGACTTATCAGCTAAACCAACATCAGTTTACATCCATTTCGATCTCTTCCAAAATACCACTAGTCGAACTTCAACATACCCAATTTCACTGACTGAAGTAGTTTCACAAACCAAACTTAGATCTACGATTGCTCGACCAAATCTAACTCACGAACCATTAACATCGACATGTGCAAGACTTTCTACTCAAGCATACGCCACCGTTTGCTTTACGGGATGATAATTCAAGCCGAAATCATAATCTTTTAAAATTCTAACCATCTTCTGCGCCTCATGTTCAACTCCTTGATCGAAGAGATACCTCGGACTCTTATGATCCTTTGAATACTTCAAGCGAGAACCGTCACGGATAATGTCTCCATAACTTCAAAACAAACACAACAGACTCCAAATCATGGGTCGGATAATTCCTTTCATGCACTTTCGGTTGTCGTGGCATAAAAGCCACAACACCTTATCTTGCATCAACACACCACCTAATCCCATCGCGATGCATCACGATACACCCACAAAAGACTTGAGTCGGATCCGGTAAAATCAAGATCGGACACTTCAACCTCTCTTGACTCTTGGAATCCTTTCTCACACTCAGCATCCCGAACAAACACGACCCTTCACGGTCAACTTAGTCAGATAGCGCTGGTTTGAAAATCCCTCAATAAACTTAGATAATAACTGCAAGCTTCTGGTTCGAAGCATTCTTGGCGCTTCCCAGCGAGACACTTCTACCTTCGTAGGATCAACGACAATCCATTCTTGGAAATTACGGCCGAGAAAACTTTCTTCTCGACCGGAATTCACACTTGAACCCGCGCCAAGCTTCTTTTCTTTTTTCAACAGATTCCAATACAACTACGGATATTGCGCATGCTCCTGCCGCTCTTGAATAAATTAGAATATCGTCGATAAACACCACGGCGAACTTATCGAGATACGGATGAAATGTCAAGTTCATATACTCCATGAAAACACGGTGCATTAGTAACTCAAGCGGCATCACGGAATATTCATAATGCCCGTACCTCGTTCTTCGGTTTACGAATATCTTCGACTTCACGAATCGATGATATCCGATCTTAGATCAATCTTCGGATACCTGCTCAGCGGAATTCATCGAATCATCAATTCTCGGCAAGGATACCGATTCTTGATCGTAACCTTATTCAACTGTCGGTAGTCAACACATAACCTCATTGAACCTTCCTTCTTCTTAACCAATAACACCGGAGCGCCCCACGGTGAGATTCCATCAGATTTTATTAAGATTCCATCAGATTTTATTAAGATTTACGTTCACGTCAAGTTTCATCAGGTTTTCCTCAAATTTTCATCAGGTTATCATCAGATTTTCTTAAGATTTATTTTTACTTCAAATTTCTTAAGATCTATGTTCACTTCAGATTCCATCGCATTTTCTTAAGATTTAAGTTCACTTCAAGGTTCATCAGGTTTTCATCAAATTTTCTAGCGACTTATATTCATTTTAAATTTCATCACATTTTCTAAAGACAAATACTCACTTCAAATATCACCAGATTTCTTTAGATTTATGTTCACTTTGTATATCTTCAGAATTTCTTATTATTTATATTCACTTAAAATTTCTTCAGATCTATGTTCATTGCAAATTCCATAAGATTTTCTTCAGATTTATGTTCACGTCAAGTTTCATCAGCTTTTCCTCAAATTTTCTAGATACTTATATTCATACGAAATTCACATTGCGGATCGTGATGTCCGAGAGAATGTTATGACGCGATGTCGACACTCATTAATAATTCACACGATGGGATTCAAGCGGTAATGAACACGATAAATTGTTTGCGATTCGTTATGTAACTACACATACATCGGGGCTACCAAGGAAGGGAGGAAATTCACTATTAGTAGAATTAATTCGGGAATAAACCAACGGTTTATCTCCTTCACTAAAACTACCCGATGCAGCTTCAATCTAAGTCCTACTGAACACGAGTTCCTACTCACTCCCCTCGATCACGCGTTGATATCAACCTATTGATTAATTGATTGTGAAGACACTCTTCAATAAACAAACTTGATTTTGCTTCAAGCTTTAATCGAGAGACCGCAACCTCGTGCTTCAAGCTTTGAGTGATAAACTACCCCCCAACCGTCTAGTCAAGGCACTTGATAATTGCTTGGCTCACAAAATAACTAAATTACACAAATACACTTGCTAAATCTTGATCTGATTCGAAGGCGCGTGGTAAAGGTTCTATTCCTATTATAAGCGATCCAGAAACTTCGTTTGGGCTTCCATAAAGATAGCTAGGGTTCATTAATTAATCCTAAAAACTTGGTCTTTTCAACAACAATTTAGGTTTAACTAAGATTAACCAATTTAGCTACGTGAGCATGAAATCTAATAACATATAACAATAAAAGCATTTCGACAAACTTCACGAAAATCTCGGAAGCGGTCTACGAGCGGTAAATGTCACACAAATGTCATAACATCTATTATGACATCGGTCAAACTTTCTGCGAAATTTCCATCGATGCTTACTTCTAGATACGGTGTGCTTAAGCATCCTTGTCATGTAGGATTTAACTTCAAACTCTGAATGTCATGACATTTATCAAGACATTGCTATAGTCTAGTTTTACCAAAAAATAATGCCAACTTAAAACACTAACAAACTCCCCCTTTGGCACATTTTTGGCTAAAACAACTTAAGTCACCAGAGTACTCATGCAACAGAAGAAAAACAGACTAGTTCTAAGCTAACCTAAGCTTTAAAAACCAGATTCTAGAGAAGATAAATTCTACCCATAATTTTTCATACATTTGCCCCAATTGCCCACATATACTTCTCCCCCTTTTTAGCCTCAAAAGGGCCAAAGGAACCATTACAAATGCCCCAACATTCATCATATATTAAAGAAAGTACCATCACAGTTAAGTTTACAACTCTGTCAAATTTAATACAATCATCCAAACAAATAGGGAAATAACAGAACAAAGTTAATCATCAAGGCAATAAACAAAAATAAGGAACAACAATTAACAAGCTTCCATCTCAAGTGCTCTCTTCTCCTGAAGAGACACTATGAAAGGAAGCATCTTCAGAACTTCCTTGACTCGACCATCTGAACATCATTATCGGCATCACCATCGCACCCATCTCGGCCTCGATCACCCGCTTTCTGGTTGAGAATTAGATCTTCAAGACTTTGTTTCCTTGCTGGCTCTTTGCGAGTTGCTTTCGTGGACTAAGGCTGCCCTTACGAAGTTGCCTTGACATTGGATGTCTCACGGATGTCATGACAATGTCGGGACATGTCTTCCTTGAAAAAGCTTGTAGTGAAATCAGGCGAGGGGGCTCTTTTACCATTGCATCTCTTTCGGCGGAATATCGGGATATTGATCCATTATAATTACCACGGGAGGAGGAAAGGATATTGGTCCTTTGATTGCATAGCTTTGCGTAGCGAGGGTTTGCTCAAGATGTAGGTTCCATAGTCAAATTTTGTGAGTACCTCTTTGAATATCGTCTTGATCCAATAGAGATGGTTGACTTGTGATTGGTTGGAACCGATTAGCGACACCTATTTTGTGCAAGATGGCAAATCTCAACTTCTTGGTGTGAGTTTTTCCGCCGGAGGCGAACTTTCACTTGCTTAGGTGGTTTGGCATTTAGTTGTCATTTGCTCGGCTAGGTGAGCATCATCATCCCGGGGAATCTGTTGACTACACTTGGAGAATTTTACTTTTTTCCCCTCACGCACGGTCTTATAGTGCGGACCTCCCATCACCTGACCACCATTAGATTCACTATAGATTCCTTTACCAACACATCGCCGGTTTGAGAAGCTGTTGTCTTCATTAAACTTGACCTCATGTCGGATCAACAATCTCTTTGCACTCGAGGGCTCTTAGGTCCTTTTAAAGCAATCCTCTTGACACACATACTTCCATCTCCGGCATTCTCGGGATGATGGAATGAGATGTTGTCAATAACCGCCGGGCACTTTGGGCGGTTCCCAAGTTGGCTTCTTCCTTGGATGAATGTACGCCATTCTCCTCGACATCAAACTCGAGTCTTGATCGACTACGAAGGTTGATACCTTCCTCTTCTTCACAATAGGTGTTCTCTTGGGTCTAGAGCCACCACCAGTTTTACCCTATGTTTCTTTGAAGAGGTCGAGTTGGTGTTCTTCTCGACCTTAGAGACATCTTCATCAACCTTTTCTTTTGAGGACTGCGAGGCAGGCTGTTTACCTTTTCTTCTCATCATCCTCTTGCATGCTTGGATGGACATTGGCAATGGCGTCATTGTCGAGAATTCTTCATCCAAATCAATGATAGAGGTTCAACTAAATTCTCGGAATCTTGAGCGGAGACTTTCAAGATTATCACCACTTGGTTTTAAGGAGTCTCTTCTAAGATACTATCGATGTAATCAGGGGGTTTATCATAAGCACACTTTTCAGGGGATTCCTCAAGAATACCATGAAATATCATCTTCATTAGCAATAGGGGTTCATTAAAGTATCATCTACACGAGGAGCGAGGAGGGATTAATATCATCGCTACGGAAATCAACATGAGTTTCGATGTCGGGATCCATGGGTTTTCTTGGCGTGATCATCGGATGTCTTGACATTCTTGTGACATCGGATCATTTGCTAAACTAAGGCTAGCAGTTGTTGGTTTAGAGGAACAAAAACCCAGTGCAGTGGTTTCGTTTAGGATCCAGGTTACTATCCTAGAAATGGCTTCATGCGTACACCTAGACCCTCTCATTTTCTATTTACGAAGTGCGAGAAGAAGGTGGTTGGTCTTACGAAGGTGATGCTTGTGACCTTCGTGCATTCCTTGTCTGCGATTTTCTTGACCTTCTCGGTCGAGTTGCCATTGCATGCGGGTGACCAGTTCATAGTAAACTTGGACGCTTGCCTAATCATGGTAGGAGATGAAAAGCCGAATCTTGGGATGATGAGGAGGGCGATGGCGGGTTTTATTGATTTTGAGGAAGACAAGAAGATTATCACGAGCTTGAGAGTTTTGATGAAATGGCGATAGTGACTTTCAAAAAAGCGAAATATATATATGCCTCTTCCTATTCTTGGACTTTTGAAAAACAAGAAGAAAACAATTAATTACTCCACTTAGAATTAAATGAAAAAGTCTCTCCCATTCCTTGTTGTGAGCAATCTTAATTGCTACATTTCCTCGTATTGACAAATACCGGTTTGCCCTTAAATTCTCAAGCCGACTAGCATCAAAACTTTAGTAAAAATGTCGGTGGATTGAAGTTCGGTGGCTACATGCTCCAATTTAATCACTTTCTCTTCTAGGGTCTACGATGAAGTGATGTCTAATATCAATGTGCTTAGTCTGCTTTGTGTTGAATAGGATTCTTTGAAATATTAATAGCTTTTCGAGGTTGTCACGTTCAATGTCATGACATCACATGTGACATTATTCTCGATCGACATCTGCTTCATCGAAACCATCGAGAACAAGCGCTACCGGTGCTATGTATTGACCTCGGTGGTGGACAAGGACACACAATTTTGCTTGGCGAACCAAGAAACAAGATTGTTCCCCAAGCATCCTCGGTAATCATCGACACTACCGGTAATCGGCATCACAATAGTCGGACATAATTGGCTCACATCCATGAGAATATAGTATACCATAATTGCAAGTTCCACTCCGTACTTGAATTCTTTTCACGATTGATGTGACTTACTTTAGGTTGACTTGGTATCTTGCACATACCCCAACAACAAATGCAATGTCGGTCTGTACAACAAGCTTCCTATCATGCTTCTATACAAGCTTTGATCAACATTTTCTCCACTTGTGTCCTTGGATGACTTTAAATGAGTGGGGCGGGGAGTCCTTTTGTGGTGGCATTCTCCATTCAAACTTCTTGACAATATTCCTTGCATACTTGCTCTGTGAAAGAATGTTGAGTCTTCCATCTGTGTGACTTGCGGTCCAAGAAAATAAGTCAATTCTCCATGAGGCTCATTTCAAACTCGACTTGCATTTGGTTGGCAAAATGTCTCACCATTGTGTCGACATTCCTCCAAATACTATGTCATCAACATAAATTTGAGCCACCATTATCTTTCCTCCTTCATCCTTGAGTTTTTATCAAGGCTCATTTCCTATATCCTTTGTCGATGGGAACTTGGTCAACCTTTCATACCAAGCTCTGGGAGCTTGCTTGGTTCATATAGAGCTTTCCTCGACTTGTAGACATGATCGGGAAAATTTGGATCCACAAATCCTTTAGGCTGCTCTACATATACCTCCTCATTCAAGTAGCCATTTAGGAAGGCACTTTTCATCCATACGAAACAATTTGAATTTGAATGCAAGCAACTCCTTGTAGTAGCTGATTGATTCTAGTCTAGCTACGGAGCAAAGTCTCATCAAAATCAATCCCTTCATTTGAGTGTATCCACGAGCAACAGTCTTGCCTTATTTACGGTGACGGTCCATACGCATCAAACTTGTTCTTGTAGATCCACTTTGTTCCAATGATGTTTGTCCCTTACGGTCTGGAACTAACTCCACACTTCATGTTGCAGGCGGTTGATTCATCTTGCATTGCTCGATCCGGTATTCATCGATTAGAGCCTCTTTGACATTCTTTGGCTCGATCTTAGACACAAAGCAAGAGTTTGAGACAATTTCTGCGGATCTTGTAATGACACCACAGTTAGGATCTCCAATGATGAGTTCCTTTGGATGATCTTTACGAATTACGATGGAAGGATCTTTGTTAGCTTCCTCTGGTTCAAATTTTGGAGTAGGGACATCATATCATCCTTATCGGACACTTGTGGTGATGTCTCAAACAATGTCTCAACATCATACGTGACATTGTTTTCACGATGGTGATCATCAACTATGACATTAATTGACTCCATCATAACTTTAGTCACAGGAGTTGAATACTCTATATGCTCTGTTTATTGTAAGTATCGGAAAAATGCCTTCATCACTTTTAGAGTCCATCTTTCTCCTTTGATCACGATCTGTCATAATATAACATTTCTTTGCCAAAAACATGGAAATATTTCACGGTGGGTTTCTTCCTTTCCATATTTCATACTGGGTGGAAGATGTTCCTTTTCTTAAGGTGACCCGTTGTGAACATGCAAGCGTGTTCATAGCTTATTAAAAATGGATAGGAAGTTTCTTAGCATGAATCATTGCTCGGATTCTGTATAGTCCTATTTTCCTTTCCACAACTCCATTTTGTTGAGGTTATAGGTGAAGAAAACTCATGGTTGATTCATACGAGGAGAAGAATTCATCAAACTTTCTCAAATTCCTTTCCATGATCACTTCTTATTATGACAATGCGCCTTCTTCTCTTTGAAGTCTTTTGCATAATTCTTTAAAACATCAAACACATTAGATTTTTCTTTGATAAAGTTTATCCGAGTAAATCTGGAAATCATCCACAACAACATAAGCATATCTTTTCCACCAAGACTCTCGACTGCATAGGCCCCATCAAATCCATGTATATGACTCCGGCACCTTAGAAGTGGTCAGATGTCTTGACATTGGATGTGACATTCTGGTTTGCTTTCCAACCTGACACTCACCACAGACTCTCCCTTCATCAATATGAAGTCTTGGTATTCCTCTGACAGCCTCGATGGAAATGATCTTTTTCATTCCTCTGAGATGCAAATGACCAAGGTTTTGGTGCCACAATTTCACCTCCTTTTCATCTTTGTCTGTAGAGCACACAGAAGATAGATTGGTGTTCTCAGACTCCCACATGTAGCAGTTGTCCTTTGATCTGATTCCTCTCATAACCACTTCTTGTTTATCATTGATTACAAGACATTTAAACTTAGTGAAGTTGACTTTGAATCCCATATCACACAGTTGACTTATGCTTATGAGATTAGCAGTCAAACCTTTTACCAGCAAAACTCCATTTAGGTTTGGAACTCCAGAATAGTCTAAGTTTCCAACACCTTTGATTTCTCCTTTAGCTCCATCTCCAAAGTAACAGCGGTAGAATGAGGTTTGACATCATTGATTTTTGATTCGATCGTATGCTTAGAACACCTTGTCAAAGTGTCAATCTTCCTTGGCGGACACTCAAGGGAAGTGTGAGCTATCGGTTGATCTTCTTCTTCCTTTGTTGAGTGTGATACCTTGGTCTTAGGCTTCACATAAGGAACTTGATTAGGATATCCATGTAGTCTAAAGCAAAAGGCTTTATGTGTCAAACTTCCCACAATAATGACATCTCCATCTTTGAAACTTTTTATTCATGTTTCTTTGATCTTGATGTTGAACCCAATGTTGTGACATCTGCTTTGACATTGGTTTATTAGGTCTATTCTTCTTTTTGTTATCAGCAAATTTCTTTGCCTCCACATATCCTGAGCCATACCTATTTCCTGCCTTGTGTTGTGACATCTTCTTTGACATTGATTTGCCAGATCTGTTCTTCTTCTTGTCACCAGCTGATTTCTTTGCGGTTCATATCGAGCATGCTTATTTCACGATACATCCAGTGAATGTTTTCCTCCAACTTATCGATTGCGGATGTCAACATTTTGATAGACTTAGACATCTGATCAAGTTTGGAGTTAAACACTATAATTTCACTGTTAAGATTTATATTCACTTCATATTTATTCAGATCTATGTGCACTTTAGATTCCATCAGATTTTCTTAAGATTTATGTTCACTTCAAATTTCATCAGGTTTTCCTCAAACTTCATCACAGTTTCTAGAGAGTTATATTCATTTCAAATTTCATCACATTTTTTGAAGACTTATATTCACTTAAAATAACATCAGATTATTTTAAGATTTGTGTTCACTTTGTATTTCCTCGGTATTTCTACATATCTATGTTCACTTGAGATTCCATCAAATTTTCTTAAGATTTATGTTCACGTCAAGTTTCATCAGGTTTTCCTCAAAAAAAATTTGAGACTTATATTCATTTCAAATTTCATCACATTTTGTGGAGAATTATATTCACTTTAAATGTCATCGGATTTTCTTAAGATTTGTGTTCACTTCGTATTTCTTCAGATTTTCTTAAGATTTATTTTCACTTTAAATTTCTACAGATCTATGTTTACTTCAGATTCCATCGTATTTTCTTAAGAATTATGTTCACGTCAAGTTTCATCAGGCTTTCCTCAAATTTTCTAAAGACTTATATTCATTTCAAATTTCATCAGATTTTCTAAAGACTTATATTCACTTCAAATATCATTATATTTCTTAAGATTTTTGTTCACTTCGTATATTTTAAGAATTTCTTAATATTTATATTCACTTCAAATTTCTTCAAATATATGTTCACTTAACATTCCAACGTAGTTACTTCAGATTTATGTTCATGTCAAGTTTCATCAGGTATTCCTCAAATTTTCTAGAGACTTATATTCATTTTAAATTTCATTACATTTTCTAAACACTTATATCCACATCAAATATCATCATATTTTTTAATATTTTTGTTCACTTCGTATTTCTTCAAAATTTCTTAAGATTTATATTCACTTCAAATTTCTACATATCTTTGTTCACTTCAGAATCCATCAGATTTTCTTAGGATTTATGTTCACGTCAAGTTTCATCAGGATTTCCTCAAATTTTTTAGAGACTTATATTCATTTCAAATTTCATCACATTTTCTAAAGACTTATATTCACTTCAAATATCATCAGATTTCTTAAGATTTATGTTCACTTCATATTTATTCATAATTTCTTAAGATTTATATTCACTTCAACCTTCTTCAGATATATGTTCACTTTAGATTTCCATCGTATTTTCTGAAGATTTATGTTTACGTCAAGTTTCATCAGGTTTTCCTCAAATTTTCTAGAGGCGTATATTCATTTCAAATAACATCACATTTTCAAAAGACTTATAGTTACTTCAAATATCATCGTATTTCTTAAGATTTATGTTCACTTCATATTTCTTCAAAATTTATTAAGATTTATATTCACTTCAAATTTCTTCAGATCTATGTGCACTTTAGATTCCATCGGATTTTCTTAAGATTTATGTTCATTTCAAACTTCATCAGGTTTTCCTCAAACTTCATCACATTATCTAGAGAGTTATCCTCATTTCAAATTTCATTACATTTTTTGAAGACTTATATTCACTTCAAATATCATCAGATTTTATTAAGATTTGTGTTCACTTCGTATTTCCTCGGTATTTCTTAAGATATATATCCACTTTTAATTTTTACTTATATATGTTCACTAGAGATTCCATCAAATTTTCTTAAGATTTATGTTCACGTCCATTTTCCTCAGGTTTTCCTCAAATTTTTTTGAGACTTATATTCATTTCAAATTTCATCACATTTTGTGAAGAATTATATTCACTTCAAATGTCATCGGATTTTCTTAAGATTTGTGTTCACTTCATATTTCTTCAGAATTTCTTAAGATTTATTTTCACTTTAAGTTTCTACAGATCTATATCCACTTCAGATTCCATCGTATTTTCTTAAGATTTATGTTCACGTCAAGTTTCATCAGGTTTTGCATAAATTTTCTAGAAACTTATATTCATTTCAAATTCCCTCACATTTTCCAAAGAGTTATATTCACTTAAAATATCATTAGATTTTTTAAAGATTTGTGTTCACTTCGTATTTCTTCAGAATTTCTTAAGATTTATATTCACTTCAAATTACTACATATCTATGTTCACTTCATAATCCATCATATTTTCTTAAGATTTATGTTCACGTCAAGTTTCATCAAGTTTTCCTCAAATTTACTAGAGACGTATATTCATTTCAAATTTCATCACATTTTCTAAAGACTTATATTCACTTCAAATATCACTAGATTTCTTAAGATGTTTTTTCACTTCGTATATTTTAAGAATTTCATAATATTAATATTCACTTCAAATTTCTTCAGATATATGTTTACTTAAGATTCCATCGTATTTACTTCAGATTTATGTTCATGTCAAGTTTCATCAGGTTTTCCTCAAATTTTCTAGAGACTTATATTCATTTCAAATTTCATTACATTTTCTAAACACTTATATGCACATCAAATATCATCAGATTTTTTAAGATTTTTGTTCACTTCGTATTTCTTCAGAATTTCTTAACATTTATATTCACTTCAAATTTCTACATATCTTTGTTCACTTCAGAATCAGTCAGATTTTTTAGGATTTATAATTATGTCAAGTTTCATCAGGCTTTCCTCAAATTTTCTAGAGAGTTATATTCATTTCAAATTTCATCACATTTTCTACAAACTTATATTCACTTCAAATATCATCAGATTTCTTAAGATTTATGTTCACTTCATATTTATTCATCATTTCTTAAGATTTATATTCACTTCAACCTTCTTCAAATATATGTTCACTTTAGATTTCCATCGTATTTTCTGAAGATTTATGTTCACGTCAAGTTTCATCAGGTTTTCGTCAAATTTTCTAGAGACTTATATTCATTTCAAATATCATCATCACATTTTAAAAAGACTTATATTCACTTCAAATATCATCGTATTTCTTAAGATTTATGTTCACTTCATATTTCTTCAGAATTTATTAAGATTTATATTCACGTCATATTTCTTCAGATCTATGTGCACTTTAGATTCCATCAGATTTTCTTAAGATTTATGTTCATTTAAAATTTCAAAAGAGTTTTCCTCGAACTTTATCACATTTTCTAGAGAGTTATCTTCATTTCAAATTTCTTCACATTTTTTGAAGACTTATATTCACTTCAAGTATCATTAGATTTTTTTAAGATTTGTGTTCACTTCGTATTTCCTTGGTATTTCTTAATATTTATATCCACTTCAAATTTCTACATATCTATGTTCACTTGAGATTCCATCAAATTTTATTAAGATTTATGTTCACGTCAAGTTGCATCAGGTTTTCCTCAAATTTTTTTGAGACGTATATTCATTTCAAATTTCATCACATTTTGTGAAGAATTATATTCACTTCAAATGTCATCGGATTTTCTTAAGCTTTGTGTTTACTTCGTATTTCTTCAGCATTTCTTAACATTTATTTTCACTTTAAATTTCTACAGAACTATGTTCACTTCATATTCCATCGTATTTTCTTAAGATTTATGTTCATGTCAAGTTTCATCAGGCTTTCCCCAAAATTTCTAGAGACTTATATTCATTTCAAATTTCATCACATTTTCTAAAGACTTATATTCACTTCAAATATCATCGTATTTCTTAAGATTTATGTTCACGTCATATTTATTCATAATTTCTTAAGATTTATGTTCACTTCAACTTTCTTCAGATCTATGTTCACTGTAGATTTCCATCGTATTTTCTGAAGATTTATGTTCACGTCAAGTTTCATCAGGTTTTCCCCAAATTTTATAAAGACTTATATTCATTTCAAATTTCATCACATTTTCAAAAGACTTATATTCACTTCAAATATTATCATATTTCTTAAGATTTATGTTCACTACATATTTCTTTAGCATTTATTAAGATTTATATTCATTTCAAATTTCTTCAGATCTATGTGCACTTTAGATTCCATCTGATTTTTTTAAGATTTATGTTCACTTCAAATTTCATCAGGTTTTCCTCAAACTTCATCATATATTCTAGAGAGTTATCTTCATTTCAAATTTCAGCACATTTTTTGAAGACTTATATTCACTTCAAATATCGTCAGATTTTTTTAAGATTTGTGTTCACTTCAAATTTCCTCGATATTTCTTAAGATTTATATCCACTTCAAAATTCTACATATCTATGTTCAATTGAGATTCCATCAAATTTTCTTAAGATTTATATTCACATCATGTTTCATCAGGTTTTCCTCAAAAAACTTTGAGACTTATATTCATTTCAAATTTCATCACATTTTGTGAAGAATTATATTCACTTCAAATGTCATCGAATTTTTTTAAGAGTTGTGTTCACTTCGTATTTATTCAGAATTACTTAAGATTTATTTTCACTTTAAATTTCTACAGATCTATCTTCACTTCAGATTCCATCCTAATTTCTTAAGATTTATGTTCACGTCAAGTTTCATTAGGTTTTGCTCAAATTTTTTAGAGACTTATATTCATTTTAAATTTTCGCACATTTTTCTGAAGAATTATATTCACTTCAAATATCATTAGATTTTTCAAAGATTTGTGTTCACTTTGTATTTATTCAGAATTTCATATGATTTATATTCACTTTAAATTTCTACATATCTATGTTTACTTCAGAATCGATCATATTTTCTTGAGATTTATGTTCACGTCTAGTTTCATCAGGTTTACCTCAAATTTTCTAGAGACTTATATTCATTTCAACTTTCATCACATTTTCTAAAGACTTATATTCACTTCAAATATCATTTGATTTCTTAAGATTTTTGTTCACTTCATATTTTTTAAGAATTTCTTAAGATTTAAATTCACTTCATATTTCTCCAGATCTATGTTCACTTAAGATTCCATCGTATTTACTATAGATTTATATTCATGTCAAGTTTCATCAGGTTTTCCTCAAATTTTCTAGAGACTTATATTTATTTCAAATTTCAACACATTTTCTAAATATTTATATTCACATGGAATATCATCAGATTTTTTAATATTTTTGTTCACTTCGTATTTCTTCAGAATTTCTTCAGATTTATATTCACTACAAATTTCTACATATCTTTGTTCACTTCAGAATCCATTAGATTTTCTTAAGATTTATGTTCACGTCAAGTTTCATCAGGCTTTCCTCAAATTTTTTAGAGAGTTTTATTCGTTTCAAATTTCATATGTTTCCTAAAGACTTATATTCACTTCAAATATCATCAGATTTCTTAAGATTTATGTTCACTTCACATTTCTTCATAATTTCTTAAGATTTATATTCACTACAACTTTCTTCAAATCTATGTTCACTTCAGATTTCCATCGTATTTTCTGAAGAAATATGTTCACGTCAAGTTTCACCAGGTTTTCCTCAAATTTTCTAGAGACTTATATTCATTTTCAATTTTATGACATTTTCAAAAGACTTATATTCACTTCAAATATCATCAGATTTCTTAACATTTATGTTGACTTCGTATTTCTTAAGAAATTATTAAGATTTATATTCACATCAAATTTCATCAGATCTATGTTCACTTGAGATTCCATCTGATTTTCCTAAGATATATGTTCACTTCAAATTTCATCAGGTTTTCCTCAAACTTCATCACATTTTCTAGAGACTTATATTCATTTCAAATTTCATCACATTTTCTAGAGACTTATATTCATTTCAAATTTCATCACATTTTCTGAAGACTTATATTCACTTCAAATATCATCAGACTTTTTAAGATTTGTTTTCACTTCGTATTTCTTCGATATTTCTTAAGATTTATATTCACTTCAACTTTTTTCAGATCTATGTTCACTTCAGATTTCCATCGTATTTCCTGAAGAATTATGTTCACGTCAAGTTTCATCAGGTTTTCCTCAAATTTTCTAGAGACTTATATTGATTTCAAATTTCCTCACATTTTGTGAACATTTATATTTACTTCAAATGTCATCGGATTTCTTCAGATCTATGTTAACTTAAGATTCCATCGTATTTACCTCAGATTTATTTTCATGTCAAGTTTCATAAGGTTTTTCTCAAATTTTCTAGAGACTTATATTCATTTCAAATTTCATCAAATTTTCAAAACACTTATATTCACATCAAATATCATATAATTTCTTAAGATTGTTGTTCACTTCGTACTCATCAGAATTTCTTAAGATTTATATTCACTTCAAATTTCTACATATCTTTGTTCACTTCAGAATCCATAAGATTTTCTGAAGAATTATGTTCACGTCAAGTTTCATAAGGCTTTCCTCAAATTTACTTGAGACTTATATTCATTTCAAATTTCATCCCATTTTCTAAAGACTTATGTTTACTTCAAATATCATCAGATTTCTTAAGATTTATGTTCACTTCGTATTTCTTCAGAATTTATTAAGATTTATAATCACATCAAATTTCTTCAGATCAATGTTCACTTGAGATTCCATCAGATTTTCTTAAGATTTATGTTCACTTCAAATTTCATCAGGTTTTCCTCAAACTTCATCACATTTTCTAGAGACTTATATTAATTTCAAATTTCGTCACATTTTTTGAAGACTTATATTCACTTCAAATATCATCAGATTTTTTAAGATTTGTGTTCGCTTCGTATGTCTTCGGTATTTCATAATATTTATATCCACTTCAGATTTCTACATATATATGTTCACTAGAGATTTCATCAAATTTGCTTAAGATTTATGTTCACGTCAATTTTATTCAGGATTTCCTCAAATACTTTTGAGACTTATATTCATTTCAAATTTTATCGCATTTTGTGAAGAATTATATTCACTTCAAATGTCATCGGATTTTCTTAAGATTTGTGTTCACTTCGTATTTCTTCAGTATTTCTTAAGATTTATTTTCACTTTAAATTTCTACAAATCTATGTTCACTTCATATTCCAACAAATTTTCTTCAGATTTATGTTCACGTACAATTTCATCAGGTTTTCCTAAAAAATTTTTAAGACTTATACTCATTTCAAATTTCATCACATTTTATGAAGAATTATATTCACTTGAAATGTCATCGGATTTTCTTAAGATTTGTGTTCACTTCGTATTTCTTCATAATTTATTAAGATTTATTTTCACTTTACATTTCTACAGATCTATGTTCACTTCAGATTCCATCGCGTTTTCTTAAGATTTATGTTCACGTCATGTTTCATCAGCCTTTCCTCAAATTTTCTAGAGACTTATATTCATTTCAAATTTCATCACATTTTCTAAAGACTCATGTTCACTTCAAATATCATCAGATTTCTTAAGAGTTATGTTCACTTCATATTTCTTCAGAATTTCTTAAGATTTATAATCACATCAAATTTCTTCAGATTATTGTTCACTTGAGATTCCATCATATTTTCTTAAGATTTATGTTCACTTCAAATTTCATCAGGTTTTTCTCAAACTTCATCATATTTTCTAGAGACTTATATTCATTTCAAATTTCATCACATTTTTTGAAGACATATATTCACTTCAAATATCATCAGATTTTTTAAGATTTGTGTTGACTTCGTACTTCTTCGGTATTTCTTAATATTTATATCCACTTCATATTTCTACATATATATATGTCTACTTGAGATTCCATCAAATTTGCTTAAGATTTATGTTCACGTCAAGTTTATTAAGCTTTTCCTCAAATTTTTTGGAGACTTATATTCATTTCGAATTTCATCGCATTTTGTGAAGAATTGTATTCACTTCAAATGTCACCGGATTTTCTTCAGATTTGTGTTCACTTTGTATTTCTTCATTATTTCTTAAGATTTATTTTCACTTTAAATTTCTACAGATGTATGTTCACTTCATATTCCATCAAATTTTCTTAAGATTTATGTTCACGTACAATTTCATCAGATTTTCCTCAAAATTTTTTAAGTCTTATACTCATTTCAAATTTCATCACATTTTATGAAGAATTATATTCACTTCAAATGTCATCGGATTTTCTTAAGATTTGTGTTCACTTTGTATTTCTTCAGAATTTCTTAATATTTATTTTCTCTTTAAATTTCTACAGATCTATGTTTGCTTCAGATTCCATCGTGTTTTCTTAAGATTTATGTTCACGTCAAGTTTCATCAGGTCTTGCTCAAATTTTCTAGAGACTTATATTCATTTCAAATTTTCTCACATTTTATGAAGAATTATATAAACTTCGAATATCATTAGATTTTATAAAGATTTCTTTTCACTTCGTATTTCTCCATACTTTCTTAAGACTTATTTTCACTTTAAATTTCTACAGATCTATGTTCACTTCAGATTCCATCGTATTTTCTTAAGATTTATGTTCACGTCAAGTTTCATCAGGTTTTGGTCAAATTTTATAGAGACTTTTATTCATTTCAAATTTCCTTACACTTCGTATATCAATAGATTTTTTAAAGATTTGTGTTCACTTCGTATTTCTTCAGAATTTCTTAAGATTTATATTCACTTCAAATTTCTACATATCTATGTTCACTTCAGAATCAGTCATATTTTTTTAAGATTTATGTTCACGTCAAGTTTCATCAGGTTTTCCTCAAATTTTCTAGAGACTTATATTCATTTCAAATTTCATCACATTTTCTAAACACTTATATTCACTTCAAATATCATCATATTTCTTAAGATTTTTGTTCACTTCATATTTCTTCTGAATTTCTTAAGATTTATATTCACTTCAAATTTCTAATTATCTTTGTTCACTTCAGAATGCATCAGATTTTCTTATGATTTATGTTCACGTCAAGTTTCACCAGGCTTTCCTCAAATTTTCTATAGACTTATAATCATTTCAAATTTCATCACATTTTCTAACGAGTTATATTCACTTCAAATATCATCAGATTTCTTAAGATATATGTTCAGTTCATATTTCTTCATAATTTCTTAAGATTTATATTCACTTCAACTTTCTTCAGATCTATGTTCACTTTAGATTTTCGTCGTATTTTCTGAAGATTTATGTTCACGTCACGTTTGATCAAGTTTTCCTCAAATTTTCTAGAGACTTATATTCATTTCAAATTTCATCAAATTTTCTAAAGACTTGTGTTCAATTCAAATATCATCAGATTTCTTAAGATTTATGTTCACTTCGCATTTTTCAGAATTTATTAAGATTTATATTCACATCAAATTTCTTCAGGTCTATGTTCACTTGAGATTCCATCAGATTTTCTTAAGATTAATGTTCACTTCAAATTTCATCAGGTTTTCCTCAAACATCATGACATTTTCTAGAGACTTATATTCATTTCAAATTTCATCACATTTTCTTAAGACTTATATTCACTTCAAATATCATCAGATTTTTTAAGATTTGTGTTCACTTCGTATTTCTTCGGTATTACTTAATATTTATATCCACTTCAAATTTCTACATATATATGTTCACATGAGATTCCATAAAAAAATTTTAAGATTTATGTTCACGTCAAGTTTCATCAGGTTTTTGTCAAATTTTTTTGACACTTATATTCTTTTCAAATTTCATCGCATTTTGTGAAGAATTATTTCACTTCATATGTCATCGGATTTTCTTAAGATTTGTGTTCACTTCGTATTTCTTTAGAATTTCTTAAGATTTATTTTCACTTTAAATTTCTACAGATCTATGTTCACTTTAGATTCCATCGTATTTTCTTAAGATTTATTTTCACGTCAAGTTTCATCAGGTTTTGCTCAAATTTTCTAGAGACTTATATACATTTCAAAATTTTTCACATTTTCAAAAGACTTATATTCACTTCAAATATAATTAGATTTCTTAATATTTTTGTTCACTTTGTATTTTTTAAGAATTTCTTAAGATTTATATTCACTTCAAATTTCTTACTATATATGTTCACTTAAGATTCCATCGTCTTTACTTCATATTTATGTTCATGTCAAGTTTCATTAGGTTTTCCTCAAATTTCCTAGAGACTTATATTCATTTCCAATTTCATCACATTTTCTAAACACTTATATTCACATCAAATATCATCATATTTCTTAAGATTTTTGTTCACTTCATATTTCTTCAGAATTTCTTAAGATTTATATTCACTTCAAATTTCTACATATCTTTGTTCACTTCAGAATCCATTAGATTTTCTTATGATTTATGTTCACGTCAAGTTTGATCAGGCTTTCCTCAAATTTTCTAGAGACTTATATTCATTTCAAATTTCATCACATTTTCTAAAGACTTATATTAACTTCAAATATCATCAAATTTCTTAAGATTTATGTTCACTTCATATTTCTTCATAATTTCTATATATTTATATTCACTTTAAATATCTTCAGATCAATGTTCACTTCAGATTTCCATTGTATTTTCTTAAGATTTATGTTCACGTCAAGTTTCATCAGGTTTTCCTCAAATTTTCTAGAGACTTATATGCATTTCAATTTTTATCACATTTTCTAAAGACATTCACTTCAAATATCATTAGATTTCTTAAGATATTTATTCACTTCAAATTTCTTCAGATCTATGTTAACTTAAGATTCCATCGTATTTTCCTCAGATTTATTTTCTTGTAAAGTTTCATAAGGTTTTTCTCAAATTTTCTAGAGACTTATATTCATTTCAAATTTCATCAAATTTTCAAAACACTTATATTCACATCAAATATAATCAGATTTCTTAAGATTTTTGTTCACTTCGTATTCTTCAGAATTTCTTAAGATTTATATTCACTTCAAATTTCTACATATATTTGTTCACTTTAGAATCCATAAGATTTTCTAAAGAATTATGTTCACGTCAAGTTTCATCAGGCTTTCCTCAAATTTACTATAGACTTATATTCATTTCAAATTTCATCACATTTTCTAAAGACTTATGTTCACTTCAAATATCATAAGATTCCTTAAGATTTATGTTCACTTCGTATTTCTTGAAAATTTATTAAAATTTATATTCACATCAAATTTCTTCATATCTATGTTCACTTGAGATTCAATCAGATTTTCTTAAGATTTATGTTCAGTTCAAACTTCATAAGGTTTTCCTCAAATATCATCACATTTTCTAGAGACTTATATTCATTTCAAATTTCATCACATTTTCTGAAGACTTATATTCACTTCAAATATCATCATATTTTTTAAAGACTTGTGTTCACTTCGTATTTCTTCAGTATTTCAAAAGATTTATATCCACTTCAAATTTCGACATATCTATGCTCACCTTATATTCCATCAAATTTTCTTAAGATTTATGTTCACGTACAGTTTCATTAGGTTTTCCTCAAATTTTTTTAAGACTTATATTCATTTCAAATTTCACCACATTTTGTGAAGAATTATATTCACTTCAAATGTCGTCGGATTTTCTTAAGATTTGTGTTCACTTCGTATTTCTTCAGAATTTCTTAAGATTTATTTTCACTTTAAATTTCTACAAATCTATGTTCACTTCAGATTCCATCGTATTTTCTTAAGATTTATGTTCACGTCAAGTTTCTTCAGGTTTTGCTTAAATTTTCTAGAGACTTATATTCATTTCAAATTTCCTCACATTTTCTGAAGAATTATATTCACTTCAAATATCATTAGATTTTTTAAAGATTTGTGTTCACTTCGTATTTCTTCAAAATTATTTTAAGATTTATATGCACTTCAAATTTCAACATTTCTATGTTCACTATAGAATCCATCATATTTTCTTAAGATTTATATTCACGTCAAGTTTCATCAAGTTTTCCTCAAATTTTCTAGAGACTTATATTCATTTCAAATTTCATGACATTTTCTTAAGACTTATAGTCACATCAAATATCATTAGATTTCTTAATATTTTTTTCACTTCGTATTTTCTAAGAATTTCTTAAGATTTATATTCAATTCAAATTTCTCCAGGTCTATGTTCACTTAAGTTTCCATCGTATTTACTTCAGATTTATGTTCATCTCATGTTTCATCAGGTTTTCCTCAAATTTTGTAGAGACTTATATTCATTTCAAATTTCATCACATTTTCTAAACACTTATATTCAAATCAAATATCATCAGATTTCTTAAAGATTTGGGTTCACTTCGTATTTATTCAGTATTTCTTAAGATTTATATCCATTTCAAATTTCGACATATCTATGTTCACTTGAGATTACATCAAATTTTCTTAAGTTTTATGTTCACGTAAAATTTCATCAGGTTTTCCTCAAAAAATTTTAAGACTTATATTCATTTAAAATTTTACTACATTTTGTGAAGAATTATATTCACTACAAATGTCATCGGATTTTCTTAAGATTTGTGTTCACTTCGTAATTCTTCGGTATTTCTTAGGATTTATGTTCACTTTAAATTTCTACAGATCTATGTTCACTTCAGATTCCATCGTATTTTCTTAAGATTTATCTTCACGTCAAGTTTCATCAGGTCTTGCACAAATTTTTCAGAGACTTATATTCATTTCAAGTTTCCTCACATTTTCTGAAGAATTATATTCACTTGAAATATCATAAGATTTTATAAAGATTTGTGTTCACTTCGTATTTCTTCATAATTTCTTAAGATTTATATTCACTACAAATTTCTACATATCTATGTTCACTTTAGAATCCATCATATTTTCTTAAGATTTTTGTTCACGTCAAGTTTCATCAGGTTTTTTTCAAATTTTTTAGAGACTTACATTCATTTCAAATTTCATCACATTTTCTAAAGACTTATATTCACTTCAAATATCATTAGATTTCTTAAGATTTTTGTTCACTTCGTATTTTTTAAGAATTTCTTAAGATTTATATTCAATTCAAATTTCTTTAGATCTATGTACTCTTAAGATTCCATCGTATTTACTTCAAATCGATGTTCATGTCAAGTTTCATCAGGTTTTCCTCAAATTTTCTAGAGACTTATATTCCTTTAAAATTTCATCACATTTTCTAAACACTTATATTCTTATAAAATATCATTAGATTTCTTAAGATTTTTGTTCACTTCGTATGTCTTCAAATTTCTTAAGATTTATATTTAGTTCAAATTTCTACATATCTTTGTTCACTTCAGAATCCATCAAATTTTCTTCAGATTTATATCCACGTCAAATTTCATCAGGCTTTCCTCAAATTTTCTAGAGACTTATATTCATTTCAAATTTCATGACATTTTCTAAAGACTTATATTCACTTCAAATATCATTAGATTTCTTAAGATTTTTTTCATTATTTTTAAAATTTCTTAAGATTATATTCACTTCAAATTTCTTCGGATCTATGTTTACTTAAGATTCCATCGTATTTTCTTCAGATTTATGTTCATGTAGAGTTTCATCAGTTTTTCCTCAAATTTTCTAGACACTTATATTCATTTCAAATTTCATCACATTTTCTAAACACTTATATTCAAATCAAATATCATCAGATTTCTTAAAGATTTGTGTTCACTTATTTATTCGTAATTCTTAAGATTTATATCATTTCACATTTCTTAATCTATCTTGAGATTCCATCAAATTTTCTGAAGTATTATGTACACGTAAAATTTCATCAGGTTTTCCTCAAAAAATTTTAAGACTTATATTCATTTAAAATTACACCACATTTTGTGAAGAATTATATTCACTTCAAATGTCATCGGATTTTCTTAAAATTTGTGTTCACTTCGTATTTGTTTAGAATTTCTTAAGATTTATTTTCACTTTAAATTTCTACAGATCCATGTTCACTTCAGATTCCATCGTATTTTCTTTAGATTTATTATCACGTCAAGTTTCATCAGGTCTTACTCAAATTTTCAAGAGACTTATATTCATTTCAAATTTCCTCACATTTTCTGAAGAATTATATTCACTTCAAATATCATTAGATTTTATAAAGATTTGTGTTCACTTCGTATTTCTTCAGAATTTCTTAAGATTTATATACACTTCAAATTTCTACATATCTATGTTCACTTCAGAATCCATCATATTTTCTTAAGATTTATGTTCAGGTCAA
The DNA here is from genome assembly GCA_021764765.1 of Vicia sativa. NCBI lineage: Eukaryota > Viridiplantae > Streptophyta > Magnoliopsida > Fabales > Fabaceae > Vicia > Vicia sativa. The sequence goes on along the minus strand of CM038795.1, from coordinate 207,613,872 downwards.
GTTTCATCTGGTTTTCCTCAAATTTTCTAGTGACTTACATTCATTTCAAATTTCATCACATTTTCTAAAGACTTATATTCACCTCAAATATCATTAGATTTCTTAAGATTTTTGTTCGCTTAGTATTTCTTTAAAATTTATTAAGATTTATATTCACATAAAAATTTCGTCATATCTATGTTCAATTGAGATTCCAACAGATTTTCTTAAGATTTATGTTCACTTCAAACTTCATCAGGTTTTCCTCAAACTTCATCACATTTTCTAGAGATTATAGTCATTTCAAATTTCATCAGATTTTATGAAGACTTATGTTTACTTCAAATATCATCTGATTTTTTAAAGATTTGTGTTCACTTCTTATTTCTTCAGTATTTCTTAAGATTTATATACACTTCAAATTTCTACATATCTATATTCACTTGAGATTCCATCAAATTTTCTTAAGATTTATGTTGACTTACAGTTTCATCAGGTTTTCCTCAAATTTTCTTAAGACTTTTTATCATTTCAAATTTCATCATTTTGTGAAGAATTATATTCACTTAACATATGATCATTTTGTTAAGATTTATATTCACGTCAAATTTCTACATATCTTTGTTCACGTAATAATCCATCAGATTTTCTTAAGTTTTATGTTCACCGCAAGTTTCATCAGGCTTTCCTCGAATTTTGTAGAGACTTATATTCTTTTCTAATTTTATCACATTTTCTATAGACTTATATTCACTTCAAATATCATCATATTTCTTAAGATTCATGTTCACTTCATATATCTTTATAATTTCTTTAGATTTATATTCACTTAACTTTCTTTAGATCTATGTTCACTTCAGATTTCCTTCGTGTTTTCTGATGATTTATGTTCACGTCAAGTTTCGTCATGTTTTCCTCAAATTTTCTAGAGCCTTATATTCATTTCAAATTTCATCACATTTTCTAAAGACTTATATTCACTTCAAATATCATCAGATTTCTTAATATTTATGTTCACTTCATATTTCTTTAAAATTTATTAAGATTTATATTCCCATCAAATTTCTTCATATCTATGTTCACTTGAGATTCCATCAGATTTTCTTAAGATTTATGTTCACTTCAAATTTCATCAGGTTTTTCTCAAACTTCATCACATTTTCTAGAGACTTATATTCATTTCAAATTTCATCACATTTTATGAAGACGTATATTTACTTCAATTATCATCTGATTTTTTAAAGATTTGTGTTCACTTCGTATTTCTTCAATATTTCTTAGGATTTATATGCAGTTCAAATTTCTACATATCTATGTTCACTTGAGATTCCATCAAATTTTCTTAAGATTTATGTTGACGTAAAGTTTCAACAGGTTTTCCCCAAATTTTCTTAAGACTTTTTATCATTTCAAATTTCATCAAATTTTGTGAAGAATTATATTCACTTCAAATGTCATCGGATTTTCTTATGATTTGTGTTCACTTCATATTTCGTCAGAATTTCTTAAGATTTATTTTCACTTTAAATTTCTACAGATCTATGTTCACTTCAGATTCTTTTTTTTTTTTTGAAATTTATGTTCACGTCAAGTTTCATCAAATTTTGCACAAATTTTTAGAGCCTTATATTCATTTCAATATTCCTCACATTTTCTGAAGAATTTTATTCACTTCAAATATCATTAGGTTTTTAAAGATTTGTGTTCACTTCGTATTTCTTCAGAATTTCTAAAGATTTATATTCACTTCAAATTTCTACATATCTATGTTCACTACAGAATCCATCATATTTTCTTAAGATTTATGTTCACGTCAAGTTTCATCAGGTTTTCCTCAAATTTTTTAGAGACTTATTTTCATTTCAAATTTCATCACATTTTCTAAAGACTTATATTCACTTCAAATATCATTATGTTTCTTAAGATTTTTGTTCACTTCGTATTTTTTAAGAATTTCTTAAGATTTATATTCACTTCAAATTTCTTCAGATCTATGTTCACTTAAGATTCCATCATATTTACTTCAGGTTTATGTTCATGTCATGTTTCATCAGGTTTTCCTCAAATTTTCTAGAGACTTATATTCATTTCAAATTTCATCACATTTTCTAAACACTTATATTCACATCAAATATGATCAAATTTCTTAAGTTTTTGTTCACTTCGTATTTCTTCAGAATTTCATAAGATTTATTTTCACTTCAAATTTCTACATATCTTTGTTCACTTCATAATCCATCAGATTTTCTTAAGATTTATGTTCACGTCAAGTTTCATCAGGTTTTCCTCAAATTTTCTAGAGGCTTATATTCATTTCTAATTTCATCACATTTTCTATAGACTTATATTCACTTCAAATATCATCATATTTCTTAAGATTCATGTTCACTTCATATTTCTTCATAATTTCTTTAGATTTATATTCACTTAACTGTCTTCAGATCTATGTTCACTTCAAATTTCCATCGTATTTTTTGATGATATATGTTCACGTCAAGTTTCGTCAGGTTTTCCTCAAATTTTCTAGAGACTTATATTCATTTCAAATTTCATCACATTTTCTAAAGACTTATATTCACTTCAAATATCATCAGATTTCTTCATATTTATGTTCACTTCGTATTTCTTTAAAATTTATTAAGATTTATATTCACATCAAATTTCTTCAGATCTATGTTCACATGAGTTTCCATCAGATTTTCTTAAGATTTATGTTCACTTCAAACTTCATCAGGTTTTCCTCAAACTTCATCACAATTTCTAGAGACTTATATTCATTTCAAATTTCATTACATTTTATGAAGACTTATATTTAATTCAAATATCATCTGATTTTTTAAAGATTTGTGTTCACTTCATATTTCTTCAGTATTTCTTAAGATTTATATCCACTTCAAATTTCTACATATCTATGTTCACTTGAGATTCCATCAAATTTTCTTAAGATTTATGTTCACTTCGTATTTCTTCAGAATTTTTTAAGATTTATTTTCACTTGAAATTTCTACAGATCTATGTTCACTTCAGATTGCATCCTATTTTCTTAAGATTTATATTCACGTCAAGTTTCATCAGGTTTTGCTCAAATTTTCTAGAGAATTATATTCATTTCAAATTTCATCACATTTTTTGAAGAATTATATTCACTTCAAATATCATTAAGATTTTTATAAGATTCGTGTTCACTTTGTATTTCTTCAGAATTTTTTAAGCTTTATATTCACTTCAAATTTCTTATCTATGTTCACTTGATCCATCATTTTCTTAGATTTCACGTCAAGTTTCATCAGGTTTTCCTCAAATTTTCTAGAGACTTATATTTATTTCCAATTTCATCACGTTTTCTAAAGACTTATATTCACTTCAAATATTATCAGATTTCTTAAGATTTTTGTTCACTTCGTATTTTTTCATGAATTTCGTATGATTTATGTTCACTTTAAATTTTCTTAGATCTATGTTCACTTAAGATTCCATCGTATTTCCTCTAGATTTATGTTCATGTCAAGTTTCATCAAGTTTTTCTCAAATTTTTTAGAGACTTATATTCATTTCAAATTTCATCACATTTTCAAAAAACTTATATTCACATCAAATATCATCTGATTTCTTAAGATTTTTGTTCACTTCGTATTTCTTTAGAATTTCTTAAGATTTATATTCACTTCAAATTTCTACATATTTATGTTCAATTCAGAATCATCATATTTTCTTAAGATTTATGTTCACGTCAATTTTCATTAGGTTTTCCTCAAGTTTTCTAGAGACTTATATTCATTTCAACATTCATCACATTTCCTAAAGACTTATATTCACTTCAAATATCATTAGATTTCTAAATATTTATGTTCATTTCATATTTCTTCATAATTTCTTAAGATTTATATTCACTTCAACTTTCTTCAGATCTATGTTCACTTCAGATTTCCATCGTATTTTCTGACGATTTATGTTCACATCAAGTTTCATTAGGTTTTCGTCAAATTTTCTAGAGACTTATATTCATTTCAAATTTCATCACATTTTCTAACGACTTATATTCTCTTCCAATATCATCAGATTTCTAAAGGTTTATGTTCACTTCAAATTTTTTCAGATCTATGTTCACTTGAGATTCCATCAGATTTTTTGAAGATTTATGATCACTTCAAATTTCATCAGGTTTTCCTCAAACTTCATCACATGTTCTAGAGACTTATGTTCATTTCAAATTTCATCACATTTTCTGAAGACTTATATTCACTTCGAATATCATCGGATTTTTTAAGATTTGTGTTCACATCGTAATTCTTCAGTATATCTTAGGATTTATATCCACTTCAAATTTCTACATGTCTATGTTCACTTGAGATTCCATCAAATTTTCTTAAGATTTATGTTCACATCTAGTTTCATCAGGTTTTCCTCAAATTTTTTCGAGACTTATATTCATTTCAAATTTCGTCATATTTTGTGAAGAATGATATTAACTTCAATTGTCATCGGATTTTCTTAGATTTGTGTTCTTTTGTATTTCTTAGATTTCTTAAGATTATTTCCTTCAATTTCTACAGTCTATTGGCTCAGTTCCGTATTGTCTTAAATTTTTGTTCACGTCCAGGAGTTTCATCGGGTTTTGTCAAATTTTGAGAACATATTTCAAATTTCATCACATTTTCTGAAGAATTATATTAGAGACACCCCAATATTTCGATTATTAAATAATTAGAATTTTTAATTATTAATTTTATTAGAAATTTAATTATTGGTATTTTTGGATTATTGGAATTATTAGTTAAAATAAAAGAAGTGGGATTGTTGGTGGTGTGAAGTTTTAAGTGGGGGGGGGGGGGGAGGAGTAAAAGTCTCTACTCACACTATTTGTTTTATTATTATTATTTTAGAGTAATAAGAACAAAACGAAAGGAAAAGAGAAACCATTTGGGAATTTTCATTCTACGTGAGAGTGAGAAGAGGAAGAGGAAGGAGGAAAAAGCCAAAAGTGTCAAAATCCGACGAATTCTTAAGGTAAGGGGTGATTTTATCTGATTATTATACCTTATGAGTTTTTATAATCAATAGGATTGATTAACATGTTAGAAATCCCAATTTAGGATTCTCTAGGTTTGTTGGATTTAACCCAAATTTACTCAATTTCATGAAAGTAGAATGAATGGATGTTATAGGATTGTTGGATGTGGTTGGTGTAACGCCCTGTTTTAATTAATAATATATTATATTAATATTTTCAAATTACCGATCAATATTTATTTTGCGACGAGAATATTCATATTAATTAGTATATCTATTAATTTATCTGGCGACGTTGTGTTCGGTCCGAGTTTTATTAGATTCGGTTCGGTAAAATATTATTCGGATCCGATATTTAATTCCACAGAATTATTTTAATTGATTAATTAATAATATTGGTAGATATTTTTGTGTGTTAATTTATAAGAATAAATTAAGAGTGTGAGATTATTTGGGAAAAGTTGGGTTTACACTTACTTTACTAAATAAGGTTATCATAAAACCACTTTCCTCATTTTCTTTCCATCCAAACACTTTCCTTATTTTCCTTCCATTCAACATACAAAAGCAAACAAGTGCAAGAGAGAAAGCTAGTAAGAAATATCATTATAAAACCCTTACCTTTGTTTTCTTTCCTTTGAAAACAACAAAACCTAAAATAGAAACTTGAGAGGAAAGTAGGGTTTTGGGAGGAAGGAGAAGAGCAAGAGGAACTTGATGGTGGAGATGTTGGACCATCAAGAATCATAAAGCTTCCATGGTAAGGGTTTGATTTCTTCCATTTCAATATAGTTAGGGTTGATGTTATATATTGGATTTTGGGAAAAATTGATAGTAGAGTTTTATGATTTTGTTGGTTGATTATTGAAATATTTAGAGGATTAAAATTAATTATAGAATTATGAGTAATATTATTAGTAGTATGATATAATGAAAATATAAGATAAATGGAAATAGAAAAACAAAATAGTAAAATTGAAAAACAAGGAAAAAAGCTGCAGAAACACTAAAAACGCGAGAAATTTTAAAACATAGATCTTTATATATAACAAACTAAAATAAAGGTAAAGTGCTATAGCTTGAATACCTCCACACACTATATCAACTAATAATCATTGAAAAATATTATTCCATATGAATAGAATTTTCTTTCATAAATAGATTATAATAGGATCATAGAAACTCTCATTTTGTATGTATTAAAAATATATTGATACTAGATTCAAAGATTTTAAAAGCGTGAATATATATCATTGGAATACCTTAACATGAGGCCCTACTTTCTATTTTATTGAACAAAACGAGGACGTTCGTCCCTCCATCCATCTTTGTTTTGCGTTTTGCATTTTGCTTAGTACATTTCTTTAATAAAATAGATTTTACATTTTACATTAATTTATATATCTGCATAATTTTCCACTGTAATGGTTACATTTCTTTCAATTATCCCAATTCCACTCGGTAATACTTGGTAACCATAAAATATAATTAGGAGATAAGATAGCGATTAAATTTAGAACTTAGATTATTTCCGATTTTCCAATTTCGGTAAATTAAGCGTGAACAAGTTGCTCGAATTCAATGAAATTAATGTACTAGCTAAGTTTGGTAGAATGTAATGGTGAGTTAGTTTTAGAAATTCTGATTTTCGGCGACCGAAATAAGCCAATTTACGGTAAAATTGATGAGATTGTGTTTTAGTAGATTTAAAAGCACGTCGAGCAATCCGTTCGGCGTTCAGCGATTATGATTATCTAGGTTATTAGAATTTACTTTATACTGATTATAAACGTTTTATTTATTTTACATTTTGAATTTAATTAATTAATGAATACTTGTTGATACTCGATAAATATTTTATCTAAATGATATGATGAAATTGATATTTTTAATAAATGCTTCGAATTATGAATCGTGACTTGATGAATTATTAGTGATGTTTGCATAATGCAATTATGATGCTATAATATCTATCTTGTTTTGGATAAATTATGGCGATGTGGGCTTTATACCGAATTTGATGGCGATGATGATGTTGTTGTGTTGTGTGTTGTTTTATTGTAGTCCATACATATCATAAAGCGAAGAAGAGGCTTTTATATTAGCGATGATGGCTTTATACCGGTGACTTTATGCCAGTATTCTAATAATTACTGAATATGATGGGTACCACATCATGCATATAGTAAGTGTCTCATGGAGTCGGTTATGTTATGTTTGATTGTTTAAAGCGTGGGTTTTGTTGATTGATGGATGATATTGAATTACAATGATATATGATGTGATGATGTTTGTGATGATGTTGTGATGATGGGCTTTATACGCCTGACGATGATGACTTTATGCCAAAGGTGAAGATGGACTTTAGAAAATTTCTGATGATTTGTTTGTATTTGCTTATATTAATAGCATTATTTAATGTTGTTGGTTGATGTTATTTATTTAAGACTACGTGTTAATTAGTGATATATATTAGCGATTTACGTGGCGATGGGAAATATGTGTTGTTGTAGCGTTTATGCCGATGAAGATTACGGTGATAATGTGTAGATTATACCACAATAGGATGACTAGTAAAAATGTGAGTTTTGATTATGTGTTGGAATTACACTTATTCATCTATACCTTACATAATTCCGACCTATATATATATATATATATATATATATATATATATATATATATATATATTATATCATGCCACCTTAATTATATGTTTTAGGTATCTCACCCTTTACTTGTTCATACGTTACCTATATATTATTACTTGTCACGGTCTTTAAACAACATTAATCGAGTCAATTATCGCTCAATCATGCTTACTAAGGGAAATATTTATATACGTCTTGTTGTTGTTATTTATTATTATTATTGAATAAACCATAATTCATAATTTTATTAAAATTTAATAAAAATATTTTGATTTCTATGAATCAATTATATTTTCTACGATACTATATATCCAAGAAATTTATACTTTAAAGTAAACTAAGTGATTTGTTTTGATAATTATACTTCTCGATATTTAATTTATAAAATTTTAAAATTACTCTGATTTTTTGCATATAAAACCTACTGGTAGAATAGGGTATTCTGATTGAATTGTGTTAAATCTATATTATTATTGTTGGGATGATTTTTTGTGATATTGGATGTGTTGATTATTAAAGAATGATTATAGGTTTGAGTTAGGAAGAAGAGATCTTTATCAAATTAAGTATTTTACATTCAAACAGCGTGAATCGGTTCAGTATGGAGGAACGAGTTCCCATAATAAGTCCAGAGAAACAAGTCATCCACAGTACATAGGAAGCTGGTAACTCACAAGGAAAAGAAGGTTCCGATGAAATTTTCCCACACAGAGAAATAAGAACATTTTAAGTAAAACAAGTTCGAGATTTGGAAGAACAAATTCCCCATAAATAAAAACGAGCGTATTTTCGAAATGGTACAGGAAACGAGTTCTCTCACAAGAAACAGTTACCACAATAGCTTTTTAAAAAATATGTCGAAACTTTAAAAACTAAGTATTTTCTAAACCATAACTCTTTGAAGTTTACGTTTTGATATTCTTTAAATTAAAAAATTTTATATTATAAAATGGAGAAAATACTATTTAATAGATTTTATTTTGAAAAAACCGATTTTTGATACTTATGTGTTGTTTTCTGTTGCTATTCATGATTTGTATTGATATCATATGTTGTTATTATTATGAATTTATAAATATATTATTATTGATATCATGTTTTCGTTATTTAGATATTGCATGCTTTTGATATTACATCATATACATTAATGGAATTAATTCCATTAATGTGGGTGACTTGAATAGACAATACCGTGCCGATTGATTAGTGGTGGTGAGGCTAGATTAAATATTCGAATGATATATATGAATAAAGATTAACGTTAATGTCAAAGTTAAAAGGAACAATATTAGGTCATTATTAGTACCATCATAAATCGACATCATTATTTGTTGGATTATAACATATTGGATGGATTATGGTGTTTTAATATTATTATATATGTATACTAATATATATAAAAAATCGATTATCTTTGAATAAAAGGTGGCGATGTCTTATGATATTTTATATGCTTTTGATGAACTTATAATGCATTTCAATTTGATGAAATCTCACTTATACTTTGATGATTCAGTTAAGAAATCTTATTTGTAGGTTGGTGAGATGACTCTTAAGCTATATATAGTTATCAATGGCAGTGTCATGCTACACAGTAGTTGTAACAGCAGAGAACATTTGGTTGCAGTTATATTAAAACTTTGTTTTTTCTTTTGGATTATATTGGAATAATTATTGATTGAATTTACTCTGTTCGATGTGTAGAACATGTCTTTTAGTTTAATTATATTATTAAGTTCTTGATTGCTTATTAATTGTAGAAGATTTTCTTTTAAATAAATCGTGATGCTTTTCATTTACATATTAGCTAAGATTAATTATTAATATTAAGTGGGAGTATTTTAGAAGGTGTTACAATATTCACTTCGAAACATCATTAATTTTTTAAGATTGTATTCATAAATTTTTAATTTCTTAAGATTTATATTCACTTCAAATTTCTACATATCTATATGTTCACTTGAGAATCCATCATATTTTCTTAAGATTTATATTCACGTCAAGTTTCATTAGGTTTTCCTCAAATTTTCTAGAGACTTATATTCATTTCAAATTTCATCACATTTTAAGACTTCATTCACTTCAATATCATCAGAGATTTCTTAAGACTTTTATTCACTTAAATTATTTTAATAATTTCTTAATTTATATTCACTTAAATTTCTTGAGATCTATGTTCTTAAGATTCCATAAATATTTACTTGATTTATGTTAATGTCAAGTTTCATAAGGTTTTCCTCAAATTTTTAGAGATTATATTCATTTCATTTCTAAGAAACACTTATATTCATCAAATATCATCAGTTTCTTAAGATTTTTATTCCTTCGTATATCTTTGGAATTTCTTAAGATTTATATTCCTTCAAATTTCATCATATTCACTTGAGAATCCATCAGATTTCCTTAAGATTTATATTCACGTCAAGTTTCATGGTTTTCCTCAAATTTCACAGAGACTTATATTCATTTTAAATTTCATCACATTTTAAAAGACTTATATTCACTTCAAATATCATCAAATTTTTTTTAGATTCATTTCACTTAAGTATCTATAATTTCTTAAGATTTATATTCACTTCAAATTTTTACATATATATATTTCATGAGATTCCATCAAAGTTTCTTAGATTTATGTTCACGTCAAGTTTCATAGGATTTTCCTCAAATTTTCAGAGACTTATGTTGATTTCAAATTTCATCACATTTTCTAAAAAGAATTATATTCACTTCAAATATCATCGGATTTTCATAAGTTTGTATTTCTTAGTATTTCTTCAAAATTTCTTAAGATTTATTTCACTTAAAATTTCTATAGAATTAATTTGCTTGATTCCATTGTATTTTCTTAAGATTTTTGTATCCGCATCAAGTTTCATGAGTTTTGCTCAAATTTTCTAAAGACTTTATTTATTTCAAATTTCATCACATTTTCTAAGAATTATATTCACTTCAAATATCATTAGATTTTTTAAGATTTGTGTTCACTTACATTATTTCTTGAATTTCTTAGATTTATATTCACTTCAAATTTCTTATCTATGTTCCTTGAGAATCCATCATATTTTCTTAAGATTTATGTTCACGTCAAGTTCTTGGTTTTCCTAAATTTTCAAGAGACTTATATTCATTTCAAATTTCACCACATTTCTGATTTCTTAGATTTTGTCTCTTAATTATTTTACATTTCTCCGTATTTTTAAATTTCTTAAGATTTATATTCACTTTAAATTTCTTAGATCTAAGTTCACTTAAGATTCCATAAGTATTTACTTGATTTTATTGCGTATCAGAAGTTTCATCGAGGAGTTTCCTCAAATTCTCTAAGACTTATATTCATTTTAAAATTCATCACACATTTTTGGAAAGACTTATATTCACTTCAAATGTGTCCAGATTTTCATAAGATTTATGTTCACTTGAGAATCCATCATATTTTTCTTAAGATTTATATTCTTGCGTAGAGTTTTTCTCAAGAGTTTTCTCAAATTTTCTAGAAACTTATATTCATTTCAAATTTCATCACATTTTTTAGAGGCATATTCACTCAAATATCATCAGTTTTGAGTTGGATTTACTTGGCTGCTCTTGAGATTTCTTGGTTTATATTAACTTAGATTTCCATGTCTATGTTCTTTCAAAGATTCCTTCAATTTTCCAAAGATTTATGTTCCGCGTAAAGTTTCATGAGTTTTCCTCAAATTTTCTAGAGTCTTATATTCATTTCAAATTTCATCACAGTTTACAGATATTATATTCACTTGAAAATATCATTAGATTTTCGCACTTTATGTTCACTTTAAGTTTCATCAGTTTTTCCTCAAAAATTTCTAGAGACTTATTCAAATTTCATATGTTCCCGAAAGACTTATATTCACTTAAATCATCATACATCTTAAGATTTGTTTTCACTTTATATTTCTTCAAAATTCCAAGATTTTTTATTCACTTAGAATTCTTCAAATCTATGTTCCCTTCAGATTCCATCGTATTTTCTTAGATTTATGTTTTAAAATCCACGTTTTTCAAGTTTTTCAAATTTTTCACAGAGACTTATATTCATTTCAAATTTCATCACATTTTATAAAAGATTTATATTCTTCAAAATAATGTATTTTCTTAAAAGTTTATGTTCACGTCAAGTTTCATCAGTTTTTCTCAAATTTTCTAGAGACTTATATGCATTTAAAATTTCAATAGCAGATTTCTAAAGACATATATTCACTTCAAATATCATCCATATTTCTAAAATTAAGTTCACTTAGTATTTATTCATAATATCTTAAGTTTATTTTACTTCAAATTTCTTGGATCTATGTTCACTTGATTCCATCATATTTTCTTAACACTTATGTTCAAATTCGTTTTATAGGAGTTTCATCATATTTTATAGAGACTTGTATTAATTTCAAATTGCTTCACATTTTCTAAGGCATATTCACTTCAAATAACATCAAATTTCTTAAGATTTTTGTTCATTTCATATTTCAAAATTTCTTAGGAATTTTCTAAAAGACACCTGTTCCTTCAAATATCATATTGAGATTTCCCAAGGAATTTGTAACACTTCATTGATTTCTTTAGAAATTCTTAAGATTTATCTTTCACTTCATTTCTTGATCCCCATGTTACTTGATTTCATTTTTCTTAAAATTTATATTTCATGTCATGTTTTATATTGTTCAACAGAATTTTTTAGGACTTATATTCATTTCAAATTTAATCAAATTTTCTAAGAACTTATATTCACTCAAATATCATAGTTTCTTAAGTTTTGTTCCTTAGTTATTTCTTGAAATTCATAAGATTTGCATTCACTCAAATTTCTTCAGATCTATATTGTGAGATTCCATCTATGGCTTTATTAAGATTTATGGCCACGTCAAGTTTCATCGAGTTTTCCTCTCAAATTTCCTAGGAGACTTATATTCATTTTTCAAATTTCATCACATTTAGAAAAAAATTATATTCACTTTAAATAATAAGTTTTCTTAAGATTTGTATTCACTTTGTATTTCTTCAATTTCATAAGATTTAAGTTCAAGTTCAAGGTTGTTACTTAGGATTTCCATAGAATTTTCTATTAGCTTATATTCATTTTAGAATTTCATTACCTTTTCACAAGAGACTTATATTCACTTCAATATCATTAGAATTTTCTTAAGATTTCATATTTTACCGTTTTTTCTTTAGAATTTCTTAAGATTTATCTTTATTCATAATTTCTTGATCTATTCATTTTGATTCACTGTATTTTCTTAAGATTTATGTTCATCAGTTTCATCAGGTTTTTCCTCATGATTTTCAAAATTATTTTCATTTCAAATTTCATAGACATTTTCTAAAAGACTTATATTCACTTCAAATATCATCATATTTCTTAAGATTTATGTTCACTTACATTTCTTAAATTTCTTAAGATTTATATTCACATTTCTTGAGATCTATGTTCATTTCAGATTTCCATTTGTTTCTTAAGATTTATGTTCTTGTTAAGTCTCATCAGGTTTTCAAAAGATTTCTAGGAGACTTATATTCTTTTCAAATTTCATTCAATTTTCTAAGACTTATAATCACTTCAAAACAACCTCGATTTCTTAAGATTTATATTTCAATTCATGACTATTTAAGATTTCTTAAGATTTATATTCACTTCAAATTTTAAATCCAGGATCTATGTTTCACTTTAGATTCCATACTTAGTATTTTCTTAAGATTTATGTTCCACGTCAAGTTTCATCAAGTTTTCCTCAAATTTTCACAAGAGACTTATAATTCATTTCAAATTTCATCACATTTTCTAAGAATTATATTCACTTCAAAATATCATTCGATTTTCTTCCCAAGATTTCTGTTCACTTGATATTTCTTCAAATTTCTTAAAAGATTCACTATCCACTTCAAGATTTACATATATATCTTCACTTTAGGATTCGATTCCATATAATTACCAGGATTTATGTTCAATCAAATTTCATCATCTTTCCTCAAATTTTCTAGCGACTTA
>CM038795.1:207566809-207600128 GCA_021764765.1 Vicia sativa | reverse complement strand
GTTTTTTAAGATTTATGATCACTTCAAATTTCATCGAGTTTTCTCAAACTTCATCACATGTTCTAGAGACTTATGTTCATTTTCAAATTTCATCACATTTTAGAGACTTATATTCAATCCAAATATCATCGATTTTTTAGTTTGTGTTCACATAGTAATTCTTCAAAATATCTTAGGATTATATCCACTTCAAATTCTACGTATCTATTCACTTGAGATTCCATCAAATTTCTTAAGATTTATGTTGGCATCTAGTTTCATCAGTTTTCCTCAAATTTTCTTCGAGACTTATATTCATTTCAAATTCATCATATTTGTGAAATTATATTAACTTCAATTGTCTTAGTTTTCTTAATTTGTGTTCACTTTGTATTTCTTGAATTTCTTAAGATTTATTTTCCTTTAATTTCTCTACAAATCTATATTCGCTCCAGTTCCATACGTGTTATTGTCTTAGATTTTTATTCACGTCAGTTTCTTCGAGGTTTGCTCAAATTTTCCAGACATATTCATTTCAAATTTCATCACATTTTACGAAGAATTATATTAGAGACACCCCGATATTTGATTCTTCAATAGTTAAATTTTTAATTATTAATTTTATTAGAAATTTAATTATTAGTATTTTTGGATTATTGGAATTATTAGATTAAAATAAAATTAGGATTGTTGATTGTGAAGTTTAAGTGGGGGGTGAGGAGTAAAGTCTCTCTCCACACTATTTGTTTTATTATTATTATTTTAGGGTAATAAGAACCATGAAAGGAAAGAGAAATTATTTAGAATTTCATTTCGTGAGGTGAGAAGAGGAGGAAGATGAAGGAAAAGCCCAAAGTGTAAAATCAAGCCGTTCTTAAGGTAAAAAGGGTGATTTTATCTGTATTATACCTTGAGTTTATAATCAATAGGATTGATTAACGTAACTTAATCCCAAATTTGATTCTCTAGGTTTGTTGGATTTAAACTTAAATTTACTCAATTTCATGAAAGTAGAATGATGGATGTTATAGGATTTGTTGGATGTGGTTGAATTAGCATACTGTTTTAATTAATAATATATTATATTAATATTTTTCAAATTACCGTCGATATTTATTTTGCGGCGAGAATATTAGTATTGATTAGTATATACAATACCCAATTTATCGCATCGTTATGTTAGGTCAGATTTTATTCCGTTCGGTTGTTAATATTATTCGGATCCGATATTAATTCCCTAGAATTATTTTAATTGATTGAATTAATAATATTGGTAGATATTTTTGTGTGTTAATTATAAGAATAAATTAAGAGTGAGGATTATTTGGGAAAGTTGGGTTTACACCTTACTTTTACTAGTAAGGTTATCCAAACCACTTTCCTCATTTTCTTTCCATCGAACACTTTCCTTATTTTCCTTCCATTCAACATACCAAAGCCAAACAAGTGCAAGAGAAAGCTAGTAAAATATCATTATAAAACCCTTACCTTTGTTTTCTTTCCTTTGAAAACAACAAAACCTAAAATAGAAACTTGAGAGGAAAGTGAGGGGTTTTGGGAGGAAGGAGAAGAAGAGGAGCAAGAGGGAACTTGATGGTGGAGATGTTGGACCATCAAGAATCATAAAAGCTTCCATGGTAAGGGGTTTGATTTCTTCCATTTCAATATAGTTAGGGTTGATGTTATATATTGGATTTGGGGAAAAATTGATAGTAGAGTTTTATGATTTTGTTGGTTGATTGTTGAAATGTTTAGAGGAGTTAAAATTGGTGTAGAGATTATGAGTAATATTATTAGTAGTATGATATAATGAAAATATAAGATGGAAATGGAAATAGAAAAGAAAACAAAATAGTAAAAATTGAAAAACCAGAAAAACTGTGAAACACTAAAAAACGCAGGGAATTTTGAAAACATAGATCTTTTTATATAACAAACTAAAATAAAGGTAAAGTGCTATAGCTTGAATACCTCCCACACACTATATCAACTAATAATCATTGAAAAATAATATTATTCCATATGAATCTAGAATTTTCTTTCATAAATAGATTATAATAGGATCATAGAAACTCTCATTTTGTATGTATTAAAAATATATTGATACTAGATTCAAAGATTTTAAAGCGTGAATATATATCATTGGAGCCACCCCTTAACATGAGGCCCTCGCCTCCTTTATTGAACAAGAACAGGGACGTTCGTCCTCCATCCATCTTTTTTGCGTTTTGCATTTTGCTTAAATCATTTGCTTTGTAAAATAGATTTTACATTTTCATCAATTTATATATCCTGCATAATTTTCCTGTGGTTTCTGTTTCTTTCAATTATCCCAATTCCACTCGGTAATACTTGGTAACCATAAAATATAATTAGGAGATAAGATAGCCGATTAAATTTAGAAGGAATTATTCGATTTTCCAATTCGGTAAATTCGTGAGCAAGTTGCTCAATTCAATAATTGACGTGCTAGCTAAGTTTGGCGTGTAGAATGTAATGGTGAGGTTAGTTTTTAGAAATTACGAGTTTTCTGAGCGACCGAAATAAGCCAATTTGTTAAATTGAATAGGATTGTGTTTTAGTAGATTTAAAACGCGTCGAGCAATCCGTTTCGGCGTTGTGATTATGATTATCTAGGTTATTAGGAGTTACTTTATGACGAGTTATCGGCGTTTATTTATTTTCATTTGAATTTAGTGATTAATTAATGAATACTTGTTGATATACAATGCGATGATACATGTTTTGTACATGATGATGTGATGATTAAATTGATGTTGTTAATAAATGCTTCCGAATTGTGAATCGTGACTTATGAATTTATTAGTGATGTTTGCATAATGCAATTATGATGCTATGATATATTTATCTTGTTTTGGATAAATTATGGCGATGTGGGCTTTATGCCAATTTGGATGGCGATGATGATGTTGTTGTGTTGTGTTGTTTTGTTGTCAGTCACATACATATCTATAGCGAAGAGGCTTTATGCTGGCGATGATGGCTTTTATGCGGCGAAGATCGGCTTTATGCCAATGTCCTAATTATGGACAAAGCGATGGGTACCACATGCATAACATAGTCGTGTCTCATGGGTCGGTTATGTTTATGTTTGAGTTGTTTGGCGTTGGGTTTTGTTGATTGATGGATGATATTGAATTGCAATGATATATGATGTGATGATGTTTGTGATGATGTTGTGATGATGGGCTTT
Organism: Vicia sativa; assembly: GCA_021764765.1. Lineage (NCBI taxonomy): Eukaryota > Viridiplantae > Streptophyta > Magnoliopsida > Fabales > Fabaceae > Vicia > Vicia sativa. Next base: position 207,596,935 of record CM038795.1, on the reverse strand, counting down.
ATACCTGCGATGATGGGCTTTATGCCAAGGTGAAGATGGACTTTAGCCAATTTGTGATGATTTGTTTGTGTTGCTTATATTATTAGCATTATTTAATGTTGTTGGTTGATGTTGTTGTTTAAGACTACCGTGTTAATTAGTGATGTATTAGCTCGTGGCGATTTCGTGGCGATGGGAGTTTATGTGTTGTTGTGGCGTTTATGCCGATGAGTTACGGTGATAATATGTAGATTATACACAATAGGATGACTAGTAAAGTAAGTGAGTTTTGATTATGTGTTGGAATTACACTTATTAATCTATACCCTTTATAATTCCGACACTATATATATATATATATATATATATATATATATATATATATATATTATTATATATTATATTATATGTTTTGGATTATCTACCCTTTACTTTTCGCGTTACCTATATATTGGTAACGTGCGAGTTATGAAGGAGTCTTTAGGCTCTTTTTAGTCAGTCGGTGCATTTTCGATCGTCAGCACTTTCGGGAAATATTTATGTCGTCTTGTTGTTGTTATTTATTATTATTCCTTTGTGAATAAGAACCATGATTCATAAAAACATGATTTTGATGAGGAAGTTTAATAAAGGAAATGTTTGATTTCTATGAATCAATTTATGTTTTCTGCGATGCTATGTATCAAAATTTATACTTTAAAGTAAAGTTTTAAAGTGAGTTGTTTTTGATGGTGTGCTAGTATTTAATTTATAAAATTTTAAAATTACTCGATTTTTGCATATAAAACTACGGGTAGATTGGGTATTTTTGGATTGTGATTAAATCTCACTATGTTATTGTTGTTGGGATGATTTTTGTGATATTGGATGTGTTGATTCGTAAAGAATGATTGGGTTTGAGTTGGGAAGGAGGATCTTTGTCAAATTAAGTGTTTTACGCTGCAGCAGCGTGGGAATCGGTTCGGTATGGAGGCAAGAGTTCCATAGTAAATCGAGAACAAGTCATCCACAGTGCATGGGAGCGGTAACTCACAGGGAGGAAGGGTTCGATGGAAAATTGCCGAAATGAACATTTTAGTAGGAGCCGGTTCGGTTTGGAGGCAAGGTTCCCCGTAAAAACCAGTGTTTTCCGAATGGTGGGGGCAGGGTTCTCTCTGGGGCCGGTTACCCTGACAGCTTTTCAAAAATATGTCAAACTTTAAAAACTCGTATTTTCTAAACCATAACTCTTTTTTGAGTGCCGTTTTGGGCAGTGTTCTTTAAATTAAAAATTTTATATTATAAAATGGAGAAAATACTATTTAATAGATTTTATTTTGAAAAGAGCCGATTTTTTGATGCTTGTGTGTTGTTTTCCTGTTGCTATTCATGATTTGTATTGATATCATGTGTTGTTATTGGTGTAGTTTATGCATGGTATGTTGTTGTTGATATCATGTTTCGTTGTTGAATGTTGCATGCTTTTGATGTGCATGCATATGCATTCTGGTGGAGTTAATTCCCATTGTGTGGAATTTGACTTGAATAGACAATACCCGTGCCCAGTTGATTAGTGGTGGTGAGGCTAGATTCGTGTTCGAATGATGTATGACGAATCGAGGATTAACGTTGTGTCCGAGTTAGAAAGGAACAATGTGTGTATTTAGGTCATTATTGGTACCACATGCATAGAGTCAGCATCATTATTTGTTGGATTATAACATGTTAGGATGGATTATGGTGTTTTAGTCTGTTATTTGTGTATGTGTATACTAATGACTTGTGTATAAAGAAGATCTGATTATGCTGAATAGGGTGGACTGATGTCTTATGATATTTTATTGCTTTTGATGAACTTATAATGCATTTCAATTGTGATGAAATCTCACCCTTACTTTGATGATTTCAGATTGAAGTCTTAGCTGCTTAGGAGTTGGTGAGGATGACTCTTAAGCTATGCATATAGTTTATCCGCGTGGCAGTGTCATGCTCTGGTAGTTGTAACACTGGAGAACATTTGGTTGCGAGTTATATTAAAACTTTGTTTTCTTTTGGATTATGTTGGAATAATTATTGATTGAATTTACTCTATTTCGATGTGTAGAACATGTCTTTTGGTTTAATTATGTTAATGAAGTTCTTCAGTGAAGCATGACAATTGTATGAGATTTTCTTTTAAATAAATCGTGATGCCCTTGTTTTACATGTTAGCTCTGAATTAATTATTAATATTCGTGGGGTATTTTAGAAGGGTGTTACAATATTCACTTCAAACATCATTAGATTTTTTTAAGATTCGTATTCACTTCGTATTTTTTCAGAATTTCTTAAGATTTATATTCACTTCAAATTTCTACATATCTATGTTCACTTCAGAATCCATCATATTTTCTTAAGATTTATGTTCACGTCAAGTTTCATTAGGTTTTCCTCAAATTTTCTAGAGACTTATATTCATTTCAAATTTCATCACATTTTCTAAAGACTTACATTCACTTCAAATATCATCAGATTTCTTAAGACTTTTGTTCACTTCGTATTTTTTAATAATTTCTTAAGATTTATATTCACTTCAAATTTCTTGGATCTATGTTCACTTAAGATTCCATCGTATTTACTTCAGATTTATGTTAATGTCAAGTTTCATAAGGTTTTCCTCAAAATTTTTAGAGATTATATTCATTTCATTTTCTAAACACTTATATTCACATCAAATATCATCTGATTTCTTAAGATTTTTGTTCACTTCGTATATCTTTGGAATTTCTTAAGATTTATATTCACTTCAAATTTCTACAAATCTATGTTCACTTCAGAATCCATCAGATTTCCTTAAGATTTATGTTCACGTCAAGTTTCATCAGGTTTTCCTCAAATTTCCTAGAGACTTATATTCATTTAAAATTTCATCACATTTTTTAAAGACTTATATTCACTTCAAATATCATCAAATTTTTTTAAGATTCATTTTCACTTCGTATATCTTCATAATTTCTTAAGATTTATATTCACTTCAAATTTTTACATATATATGTTCACTTGAGAATCCATCAAAGTTTCTTAAGATTTATGTTCACGTCAAGTTCCATCAGGTTTTCCTCAAATTTTCTAGAGACTTATGTTGATTTCAAATTTCATCACATTTTCTAAAAAATTATATTCACTTCAAATGTCATCGGATTTTCTAAAGATTTGTGTTCACTTCGTATTTCTTCAAAATTTCTTAAGATTTGTTTTCACTTAAAATTTCTATAGAACTAAATTTGCTTCAGATTCCGTTGTATTTTCTTACGATTTTTGTGCACGTCAAGTTTCATCAGGTTTTGCTCAAATTTTCTAAAGACTTTTGTTTATTTCAAATTTCATCACATTTTCTGAAGAATTATATTCAATTCAAGTATCATTAGATTTTTTTTAAGATTTGTGTTCACTACGTATTTCTTCAGAATTTCTTAAGATTTATAATCAATTCAAATTTCTACATATCTATGTTCACTTCAGAATCCATCATATTTTCTTAAGATTTATGTTCACGTCAAGTTTCTTCTGGTTTTCCTAAAATTTTCAAGAGACTTATATTCATTTCAAATTTCACCACATTTTCTACAGATTTCTTAAGATTTTCTGTCTCTTCGTATTTTCTGTCTCTTCGTATTTTTTAAGAATTTCTTAAGATTTATATTCACTTTAAATTTCTTTAGATCTAAGTTCACTTAAGATTCCATCGTATTTACTTCAGATTTTTGTTCATGTCAAGTTTCATCAGGTTTTCCTCAAATTCTCAAGAGACTTATATTCATTTCAAATGTCATCACATTTTCGGAAGACTTATATTCACTTCAAATGTAATCAGATTTTCATAAGATTTGTGTTCACTTCAGAATCCATCATATTTTCTTAAGATTTATATTCACGTAGAGTTTTCTCAGGTTTTTCTCAAATTTTCTAGAAACTTATATTCATTTCAAATTTCATCACATTTTTTAAAGACTTATATTCACTTCAAATATCATCAGATTTTCTTAAGATTTATTTTCACTTCGTATATCTTCAGAATTTCTTCAGATTTATATTAACTTCAAATTTCTACATGTCTATGTTCACTCGAGATTCCACAAATTTTCCAAAGATTTATGTTCACGTAAAGTTTCATCAGGTTTTCCTCAAATTTTCTAGAGTCTTATATTCATTGCAAATTTCATCACAGTTTCTGAATAATTATATTCACTTCAAATATCATCAGATTTTCTTATGATTTATGTTCACTTTAAGTTTCATCAGTTTTTCCTCAAAAAATTTCTAGAGACTTATTCAAATTTCATCGCATTTTCGAAAGACTTATATTCACTTCAAATATCATCATACATCTTAAGATTTGTTTTCACTTTATATTTCTTCAAACCTTCTTAAGATTTTTATTCACTTAAAATTTCTTCAAATCTATGTTCACATCAGATTCCATCGTATTTTCTTAAGATTTATGTTTACGTCACGTTTTATCAAGTTTTCATCTAATTTTCTAGAGACTTATATTCATTTCAAATTTCATCACATTTTATAAAGACTTATATTCACTTCAAATAACATCATATTTTCTTAAGATTTATGTTCACGTCAAGTTTCATCAGTTTTTCTCAAATTTTCTAGAGACTTATATGCATTTAAAATTTCAACGCAGTTTCTAAAGACTTATATTCACTTCAAATATCATCATATTTCTAAAATTAAGTTCACTTAGTATTTATTCATAATATCTTAAGATTTATATTCACTTCAAATTTCTTCAGATCTATGTTCACTTCAGATTCCATCATATTTTCTTAACACTTATGTTCACGTTACGTTTTATCAGGTTTTCATCATATTTTATAGAGACTTGTATTAATTTCAAATTGCATCACATTTTCTAAAGACTTATTTTCACGTCAAATAACATCAAATTTCTTAAGATTTTTGTTCATTTCATATTTCTTCAAAATTTCTTAAGATTTTTCTAAAGACTTATATTCACTTCAAATATCATCAGATTTCCTAAGATTTATGTTCACTTCGTATTTCTTTAGAAATTCTTAAGATTTATCTTTACTTCAAATTTCTTCAGATCTATGTTCACTTCAGATTCCATCGTATTTTCTTAAAATTTATGTTCATGTCATGTTTTATCATGTGTTCAACAAATTTTTAGAGACTTATATTCATTTCAAATTTAATCAAATTTTCTAAAGACTTATATTCACATCAAATATCATCAGATTTCTTAAGTTTTTTGTTCACTTCGTATTTCTTCAGAATTCCTTAAGATTTACATTCACTTCAAATTTCTTCAGATCTATGTTCACTTCAGATTCCATCATATTTTATTAAGATTTATGTACACGTCAAGTTTCATCAGGTTTTCCTCAAATTTTCCAGAGACTTATATTCATTGCAAATTTCAACACATTTTCTGAAAAATTATATTCACTTTAAATATTATAAGATTTTCTTAAGATTTGTGTTCACTTTGTATTTCTTCAGAATTTCATAAGATTTAAGTTCAAGTCAAGTTTCATAAGGTTTTCCATAAATTTTCTATAGACTTATATTCATTTTAAATTTCATTACCTTTTCTAGGGACTTATATTCACTTCAAATATCATTAGATTTCTTAAGATTTATGTTTACTTCGTTTTTCTTTAGAATTTCTTAAGATATATCTTTAGTTCTAATTTATTCAGATCAATGTTCATTTCAGATTCCATCGTATTTTCTTAAGATTTATGTTCACGTCGAGTTTCATCAGGTTTTCCTCATGCTTTCTAAAGAATTATTTTCATTTCAAATTTCATCGCATTTTCTAAAGACTTATATTCACTTCAAATATCATCATATTTCTTAAGATTTGTGTTCACTTCGTATTTCATCAAAATTTCTTAAGATTTATATTCACTTCACATTTCTTCAGATCTATGTTCATTTCACATTTCCATTTTATTTTCTTAAGATTTATGTTCTTGTTAAGTCTCATCAGGTTTTCCAAAAAATTTCTAGAGACTTATATTCTTTTCAAATTTCATCAAATTTTCTAAAGACTTATAATCACTTCAAACAACCTCAGTTTCTTAAGATTTATGTTCAATTCTTATTTCTTCAAAATTTCTTAAGATTTATATTCACTTCAAATTTCGTCAGATCTATGTTCACTTTAGATTCCATGGTATTTTCTTAAGATTTAGGTTCACGTCAAGTTTCATCAAGTTTTCCTCAAATTTTCTAGAGACTTATATTCGTTGCAAATTTCATAACATTTTCTGAAGAATTATATTCACTTAAAATATCATCAGATTTTCTTAAGATTTGTGTTCACTTCGTATTTCTTCATAATTTCTTAAGATTCATATCCACTTCAAAATTCTACATATATATCTTCACTTTAGATTCCATTGTATATTCTTAAGATTTATGCTCACGTCAAATTTCATCATGTTTTCCTCAAATTTTCTAGCGACTTATATTCATTGCAAATTTCATCACATTTTCTAAACAATTATCTTCACTTCAAATATCATCTAGTTTTCTTAAGATTGATGTTCACTTTAAGTTTCATTAGTTTTTCCTTAAATTTTCTAGAGACTTATATTCATTTCAAATTTCATCGCATTTTCGAAAGACTTATATTCACTTCAAATATCATCATACTTCTTAAGATTTGTGCTCACTTCGTATTTCTTTTGAATTTCTTAAGATTTATCTTTACTTCAAATTTCTTCAGATCTATGTTCACTTTAGATTCCATCGTATTTTCTTAAGATTTATGTTCACGTCACGTTTTATCAAGTTTTCATCAAATTTTCTAGAGACTTATATTCATTTCAACTTTCATCACATTTTCTAAAGACTTATATTCACTTCAAATATCATAAGATTTCTTAAGATTTATGTTCACTTCGTCTTTCTTTAGAATTTCTTAAGGTTTATCTTTACTTCAAATTCCTTCAGATCTATGTCCACTTTAGATTCCGTCGTATTTTCTTAAGATTAAAGTTCACTTGACGTTTTATCAAGTTTTCATCAAATTTTCTAGAGACTTATACTCATTTCAAATTTCATCACATTTTCTAAAGACTTATATTCACATCAAATATCAGAGTTTCTTAAGATTTTTGTTCACCATATTTCTTGATTTCTTAAGATTTATATTCACTTCAAATTTCATCAAATCTATGTTCACTTCAAATTCCATCGTATTTTATTAAGATTTATGTTCACGTCAAGTTTCATCAGGTTTTCCTCAAATTTTCTAGAGGCTTATATTCATTGCAATTTTCAACACATTTTCTAAAGAATTATATTCACTTAAAATATCATCATATTTTCTTTAGATTTGTGTTCACTTAGTATTCTTCATAATTTCTTGATATATACTTCAAATTTCTACATATCTATGTTCACATTCCATCATATTAATTTAAGATTTATGTTCGTTATGTTTCATAAGGTTTCCACAAATTTTCTAGAGACTTATATTCATTTCAAATTTCATCACATTTTCTAAAGACCTATATTCACTTCAAATATCATAGTTTCTTAAGATTTATATTCACTTGTCTCTTTAGAATTTCTTAAGATTTATCTTTACTTCAATTTCTTGATCTATGTCCACTTTAGATTCATCATTTTCTTAAGATTAAGTTCACTTGATGTTTTATCAAGTTTTCATCAAACTTTCTAGAGACTTATATTCATTTCAAAATTCATCACATTTTTTAAAGACTTATATTCACATCAAATATCATTGATTTCTTAAGATTTTTGTTCACTTATATTTCTTCTAAATTTCCTAAGATTTATATTCATTCAAATTTCTTGATCTATGTTCACTAAGATTCCATTATATTTTATTAAGATTTATGTTCACGTCAAGTTGCATCAAGTTTTCCTCAAATTTTCTAGAGACTTATATTCATTTAAATTTCAACACATTTTCGAAGAATTATATTCGCTTAAAATATCATCGTTTTCTTAAGATTAGTGTTCATTTCGTATTTCTTGAATTTCTTATGATTTATATCCACTTCAAATTTCTACATATCTATGTTCATGATTCCATCATATTAATTTAAGATTTATATTCGTCATGTTTCATAAGGTTTTCCACAAATTTTCTAGAGACTTATATTCATTTCAAATTTCATCACATTTTCTAAAGACTTATATTCACTTCAAATATCATAAGATTTCTTAAGATTTATGTTCACTTCGTCTTTCTTTAGAATTTCTTAAGGTTTATCTTTACTTCAATTCCTTGATCTATGTCCACTTTAGATTCAGTCGTATTTTCTTAAGATTAAAGTTCACTTGACGTTTTATCAAGTTTTCATCAAATTTTCTAGAGACTTATACTCATTTCAAATTTCATCACATTTTCTAAAGACTTATATTCACATCAAATATCATCAGATTTCTTAAGATTTTGTTCACTTCGTATTTCTTGAATTTCTTAAGTTATATTCACTTCAATTTCATCAAATCTATGTTTCACCAAATTCCATCGTATTTTATTAAGATTTATGTTCACGTCAAGTTTCATCAGGTTTTCCTCAAATTTTCTAGAAGCATATTCATTGCAATTTTCAACACATTTTCTAAGAATTATATTCACTTAAAATATCATGATTTTCTTTAGATTTGTGTTCACTTATTTCTTCAAAATTTCTTTAGATATATATCACTTCAAATTTCTACATATCTATGTTCACATCGATTCCATCATATTAATTTAACATTTATATTCACGTTATGTTTCATAAGGTTTTCCACAAATTTTCTAGAGACTTATATTCATTTCAAATTTCATCACATTTCTAAGACTTATATTCACTTCAAATATATCATTTCTTAAGATTTTTGTTCACTCATTATTTCTTCAATTTCCTAAGATTTATATTCACTTAATTTCAAGATCTATGTTCACTTCAAATTCCATCGTATTTTATTAAGATTTATGTTCACGTCAAGTTTCATTGAGTTTTCCTCAAATTTTCTAGAGACTTATATTCATTGCAATTTTCAACACATTTTCGAACAATTATATTCCAAAATATCATGATTTTCTTAAGATTAGTGTTCCTTCGTATTTCTTAATTTCTTATGATTTATATCCACTTCAAATTTCTACATATCTATGTTCACATGATTCCATCATATTAATTTAAGATTTATGTTACGTTATGCTTCATAAGGTTTTCCACAAATTTTCTAGAGACTTATATTCATTTCAAATTTCATCACATTTCTAAGACTTATATTCACTTAATATCATAATATTTCTTAAGATTTTGTTCACCATTATTTCTTGAATTTCCTAAGATTTATATTCATTCAAATTTCTCGGATCTATGTTCACAGATTCAATGTATTTTATTAAGATTTATGTTCACGTCAAGTTTCATAAAGTTTTCCTCAAATTTTCTAGAGACTTATATTCATTGCAAATTTCAACACATTTTCTGAAGAATTATATTCGCTTAAAATATCATCAGATTTTCTTAAGATTAGTGTTCATTTCGTATTTCTTCAGAATTTCTTATGATTTATATCCACTTCAAATTTCTACATATCTATATTCACCAGTTCCATCATATTAATTTAAGATTTATGTTACGTCAAGTTTCATAAGGTTTTCCACAAATTTTCTAAAGTCTTATATTCGTTTCAAATTTCATCACCTTTTCTAAAGACATATATTCACTTCAAATATCATCAGATTTCTTAACATTTATGCTCACTTCGTATTTCTTTTGAATTTCTTAAGATTTATCTTTACTTCAAATTTCTTCAGATCTATGTTCACTTTAGATTCCATCGTATTTTCTTAAGATTTATATTCACGTCACGTTTTATCAAGTTTTCATCAAATTTTCTGAGACTTATATTCATTTCAAATTTCATCACATTTTCTAAAGACTTATATTCACTTCAAATATCATAAGATTTCTAAGATTTATATTCACCGTATTTCTTTAGAATTTCCTAAGATTTATCTTTACTTCAAATTCCTTGGATCTATGTCACTTTAGATTCATCGTATTTTCTTAAGATTAAAGTTCACTTGACGTTTTATCAAGTTTTCATCAAATTTTCTTGAGACTTATACTCATTTCAAATTTCATCACATTTTCTAAAGACTTATATTCATCAAATATCATATTTCTTAAGATTTTGTTCACTTGTATTTCTTGAATTTCTTAAGATTTATATTCACTTCAAATTTCATCAAATCTATTCCTTCAAATTCCATCGTATTTTATTAAGATTTATGTTCACGTCAAGTTTCATCAGGTTTTCCTCAAATTTTCTAGAGGCTTATATTCATTGCAATTTTCAACACATTTCTAAAGAATTATATTCACTTAAAATATCATCATTTTCTTTAGATTTGTGTTCACCATATTCTACATAATTTCTTAAGATATATCCACTTCAAATTTCTACATATCTATGTTCACATCAGATTCCATCATATTAATTTAAGATTTATGTTACGTTATGTTTCATACGGTTTTCCACAAATTTTCTAGAGACTTATATTCATTTCAAATTTCATCACATTTTCTAAAGACTTATATTCACATCAAATATCATCAGATTTCTCAAGATTTTTGTTCACTTCGTCTCTCTTTAGAATTTCTTAAGATTTATCTTTACTTCAAATTTCTTCAGATCTATGTCCACTTTAGATTCCGTCGTATTTTCTTAAGATTAAAGTTCACTTGATGTTTTATCAAGTTTTCATCAAACTTTCTAGAGACTTATATTCATTTCAAAATTCATCACATTTTTTAAAGACTTATATTCACATCAAATATCATCAGATTTCTTAAGATTTTTGTTCACTTCGTATTTCTTCTAAATTTCCTAAGATTTATATTCAGTTCAAATTTCTTCAGATCTATGTTCACCTAAGATTCCATTATATTTTATTAAGATTTATGTTCACGTCAAGTTGCATCAAGTTTTCGTCAAATTTTCTAGAGACTTATATTCATTGCAAATTTCAACACATTTTCTGAAGAATTATATTCGCTTAAAATATCATCAGATTTTCTTAAGATTAGTGTTCATTTCGTATTTCTTCAGAATTTCTTATGATTTATATCCACTTCAAATTTCTACATATCTATGTTCGCAGTTCCATCATATTAATTTAAGATTTATGTTACGTCATGTTTCATAAGGTTTTCCACAAATTTTCTAGAGACTTATATTCATTTCAAATTTCATCACATTTTCTAAAGACTTATATTCACTTCAAATATCATAAGATTTCTTAAGATTTATGTTCACTTCGTCTTTCTTTAGAATTTCTTAAGGTTTATCTTTACTTCAAATTCCTTGAGATCTATGTCCACTTTAGATTCATCGTATTTTCTTAAGATTAAAGTTCACTGACGTTTTATCAAGTTTTCATCAAATTTTCTAGAGACTTATACTCATTTCAAATTTCATCACATTTCTAAAGACTTATATTCATCAAATATCATCATTTCTTAAGATTTTTGTTCACTTCGTATTTCTTCAGAATTTCTTAAGATTTATATTCACTTCAAATTTCATCAAATCATGTTCACTTCAAATTCCATCGTATTTTATTAAGATTTATGTTCACGTCAAGTTTCATCAGGTTTTCCTCAAATTTTCTAGAGGCTTATATTCATTGCAATTTTCAACACATTTTCTAAGAATTATATTCACTTAAAATATCATCATTTTCTTTAGATTTGTGTTCACCATATTTCTTCAAAATTTCTTAAGATATATATCCACTTCAAATTTCTACATATCTATGTTCACATCAGATTCCATCATATTAATTTAACATTTATGTTACGTTATGTTTCATAAGGTTTTCCACAAATTTTCTAGAGACTTATATTCATTTCAAATTTCATCACATTTTCTAAGACTTATATTCACTTCAAATATCATGATTTCTTAAGATTTTTGTTCACTTGGTATTTCTTCTGAATTTCCTAAGATTTATATTCACTTCAAATTTCATCAGATCTATGTTCACTTCAAATTCCATCGTATTTTATTAAGATTTATGTTCACGTCAAGTTTCATCAGGTTTTCCTCAAATTTTCTAGAGGCTTATATTCATTGCAATTTTCAACACATTTTCTGAACAATTATATTCGCTTAAAATATCATCAGATTTTCTTAAGATTAGTGTTGCTTTCGTATTTCTTCAGAATTTCTTATGATTTATATCCACTTCAAATTCTACATATCTATGTTCATCAGTTCCATCATATTAATTTAAGATTTATGTTCGTTATGTATAGGTTTTCCACAAATTTTCTAGAGACTTATATTCATTTCAAATTTCATCACATTTTCTAAAGACTTATATTCACTTCAAATATCATAATATTTCTTAAGATTTTTGTTCATACATTTTCTTCTGAATTTCCTAAGATTTATATTCGGTTCAAATTTCTTGATCTATGTTCACCTCAGTTCCATTGTATTTTATTAAGATTTATGTTCACGTCAAGTTTCATAAAGTTTTCCTCAAATTTTCTAGAGACTTATATTCATTGCAAATTTCAACATTTTCTGAAGAATTATATTAAGCAAAATATCATCGATTTTCTTAAGATTAGTGTTCATTTCATATTTCTTGAATTTCTTATGATTTATATCCACTTCAAATTTCTACATATCTATGTTCATGATTCCATCATATTAATTTAAGATTTATATTCGTCAAGTTTCATAAGGTTTTCCACAAATTTTCTAAAGTCTTATATTCGTTTCAAATTTCATCACCTTTTCTAAAGACATATATTCACTTCAAATATCATGATTTCTTAACATTTATGCTCACTTAGTATTTCTTTGAATTTCTTAAGATTTATCTTCTTCAAATTTCTTGAGATCTATGTTCACTTTAGATTCCATAGTTTTCTTAAGATTTATGTTCACGTCCACGTTTATCAAGTTTTCATCAAATTTTCTAGAGACTTATATTCATTTCAAATTTCATCACATTTTCTAAAGACTTATATTCACTTGAATATCATAAGATTTCTAAAGATTTATATTCACTTCGTATTTCTTAGAATTTCCTAAGATTTATCTTTACTTCAAATTCTTTCGGATCTATGTCACTTTAGATTCCATCGTATTTTCTTAAGATTAAAGTTCACTGACGTTTTATCAAGTTTCATCAAATTTTCTTGAGACTTATACTCATTTCAAATTTCATCACATTTTCTAAAGACTTATATTCATCAAATATCATGATTTCTTAAGATTTTTGTTCACTTATTTCTTAAGATTTATATTCACTTCAAATTTCATCAAATCTATGTTCCTTCAAATTCGTATTTTATTAAGATTTATGTTCACGTCAAGTTTCATGGTTTTCCTCAAATTTTCGAGGCTTATATTCATTGCAATTTTCAACACATTTTCTAAAATTATATTCACTTAAAATATCATGATTTTCTTTAGATTTGTGTTCACTTGATATTCTACATAATTTCTTAAGATATATATCCACTTCAAATTTCTACATATCTATGTTCATGATTCCATCATATTAATTTAAGATTTATGTTCGTTATGTTTCATCGGTTTCTCAAATTTTCTAGAGACTTATATTCATTTCAAATTTCATCACATTTTCTAAAGACTTATATTCACATCAAATATCATCAGTTTCTTAAGATTTTAGTTCACTTCATATTTCTTGAATTTCTAAGATTTATATTCATTCAAATTTCTTGATCTATATTCACCTCAGTTCCATTGTATTTTATTAAGATTTATGTTCGTCAAGTTTCATAAAGTTTTCCTCAAATTTTCTAGAGGCTTATATTCATTGCAAATTTCAACACATTTTCTGAACAATTATATTCGCTTAAAATATCATCAGATTTTCTTAAGATTAGTGTTCCTTTCGTATTTCTTCAGAATTTCTTATGATTTATATCCACTTCAAATTTCTACATATCTATGTTCACAGATTCCATCATATTAATTTAAGATTTATGTTACGTTATGTTTCATAAGGTTTTCCACAAATTTTCTAGAGACTTATATTCATTTCAAATTTCATCACATTTTCTAAAGACTTATATTCACTTCAAATATTATCAGATTTCTTAAGATTTATGTTCACTTTCTTTCTTTAGAATTTCTTAAGATTTATCTTTACTTCAAATTTCTTGGATCTATGTCCACTTTAGATTCAGTCGTATTTCTTAAGATTAAAGTTCACTTGATGTTTTATCAAGTTTTCATCAAATTTTCTAGAGACTTATATTGATTTCAAAATTCATCACATTTTAAAGACTTATATTCACATCAAATATCATTGATTTCTTAAGATTTTGTTCACTTGTATTTCTTAATTTCCTAAGATTTATATTCAGTTCAAATTTCTTGAGATCTATGTTTACCTCAGTTCCATTGTATTTTATTAAGATTTATGTTCACGTCAAGTTGCATCAAGTTTTCCTCAAATTTTCTAGAGACTTATATTCATTGCAAATTTCAACATTTTGAACATTTATATTCGCAAAATATCATGATTTTCTTAAGATTAGTGTTCATTTCGTATTTCTTGAAATTTCTTATGATTTATATCCACTTAAATTTCTACATATCTATGTTCACGAGTTCCATCATATTAATTTAAGATTTATGTTCGTCATGTTTCATAAGGTTTTCCACAAATTTTCTAAAGTCTTATATTCGTTTCAAATTTCATCACCTTTCTAAGACATATATTCACTTCAAATATCCATTTCCTAACATTTATATCACTTCGTATTTCTTTTGAATTTCTTAAGATTTATCTTTACTTCAAATTTCTTGGATCTATGTTCACTTTAGATTCCATCGTATTTTCTTAAGATTTATATTTCACGTCACGTTTTATCAAAGTTTCATCAAATTTTCTAGAGACTTATATTCATTTCAAATTTCATCACATTTTCTAAAGACTTATATTCACTTAAATATCATAAAATTCTTAAGATTTATGTTCACTTGTCTTTCTTTAGAATTTCTTAAGGTTTATCTTCACTTCAAATTCCTTGGATCTATGTCCACTTTAGATTCATCGTATTTTCTTAAGATTAAAGTTCACTTGCGTTTTATCAAGTTTTCATCAAATTTTCTAGAGACTTATACTCATTTCAAATTTCATCACATTTCTAAAGACTTATATTCACATCAAATATCATGATTTCTTAAGATTTTAGTTCACCGTTATTTCTTGATTTCTTAAGATTTATATTCACTTCAAATTTCATCGGATCTATGTTCACCAAATTCCATCGTATTTTATTAAGATTTATGTTCACGTCAAGTTTCATGAGTTTCCTCAAATTTTCTAGAGGCTTATATTCATTTAATTTCAACACATTTTCGAACAATTATATTCGCAAAATATCATCCAGTTTTCTTAAGATTAGTGTTCCTTTCGTATTTGAAATTTCTTATGATTTATATCCACTTCAATTTCTACATATCTATGTTCACATGATTCCATCATATTAATTTAAGATTTATGTTACGTTATGCTTCATAAGGTTTCACAAATTTTCTAGAGACTTATATTCATTTCAAATTTCATCACATTTTCTAAAGACTTATATTCACTTCAAATATCATAATATTTCTTAAGATTTTTGTTCACTCATTATTTCTTGAATTTCTAAGATTTATATTCGATTCAAATTTCTTGGATCTATGTTCACTCAGTTCCATTGTATTTTATTAAGATTTATGTTCACGTCAAGTTTCATAAAGTTTTCCTCAAATTTTCTAGAGACTTATATTCATTGCAAATTTCAACACATTTTAGAAGATTATATTCGCTTAAAATATCATCGATTTTCTTAAGATTAGTGTTCATTTATATTTCTTGAATTTCTTATGATTTATATCCACTTCAAATTTCTACATATCTATGTTCACATGATTCCATCATATTAATTTAAGATTTATATTCGTCAAGTTTCATAAGGTTTTCCACAAATTTTCTAAAGTCTTATTATCGTTTCAAATTTCATCACCTTTCTAAGACATATATTCACTTCAATATCATCGATTTCTTAACATTTATGCTCATTCGTATTTCTTTTGAATTTCTTAAGATTTATCTTTACTTCAAATTACTTGGATCTATGTTCACTTTAGATTCCATCGTATTTTCTTAAGATTTATGTTCACGTCACGTTTATCAAGTTTTCATCAAATTTTCTAGAGACTTATATTCATTTCAAATTTCATCACATTTTCTAAAGGCGATATTCACTTCAAATATCATAAGATTTCTTAAGATTTATGTCCAAATCTTTCTTTAGAATTTCAAGGTTTATCTTTACCAAATTCCTTGATCAATGTCCACTTTAGATTCCGTCTATTTTCTTATTTAAAGTTCACTTGAATTTATCAAGTTTTCATCAAATTTTCTAGAGACTTATACTCATTCAAATTTCATCACATTTTCTAAGACTTATATTCACATCAAATATCATGATTTCTTAAGATTTTGTTCACTTATTATTTCTTGAATTTCTTAAGATTTATATTCACTTCATTTCATCAAATCTATGTTACTTCAAATTCCATCGTATTTTATTATTAGATTTATGTTCACGTCAAGTTTCATGGGTTTTCCTCAAATTTTCTAGAGGCTTATATTCATTGCAATTTTCAACACATTTTGAACAATTATATTCGCTTAAAATATCATTGATTTTCTTAAGATTAGTGTTCCTTCGTATTTCTTGAATTTCTTATGATTTATATCCACTTAAATTTCTACATATCTATGTTCACATGATTCCATCATATTAATTTAAGATTTATGATTCGTTATGTTTCATAAGGTTTTCCACAAATTTTCTAGACACTTATATTCATTTCAAATTTCATCCATTTCTAAAGACTTATATTCACTTCAAATATTATGATTTCTTAAATTTATGTTCACTTGTCTTTCTTTAGAATTTCTTAAGATTTATCTTTACTTCAAATTTCTTGGATCTATGTCCACTTTAGATTCCCTATTTTCTTAGATTAAAGTTCACTTGATGTTTTATCAAGTTTTCATCAAATTTTCTAGAGACTTATATTCATTTCAAAATTCATCACTTTTCTAAAGACTTATATTCATCAAATATCATGATTTCTTAAGATTTTGTTCATTCATTTTTCTTGAATTTCCTAAGATTTATATTCATTCAAATTTCTTCGGATCTATGTTCAACTCAGTTTCCATTGTATTTTATTAAGATTTATGTTCACGTCAAGTTGCATCAAGTTTTCCTCAAATTTTCTAGAGACTTATATTCATTGCAAATTTCAACACATTTTCTGAAGAATTATATTCGCTTAAAATATCATCATTTTCTTAAGATTAGTGTTCATTTTAGTATTTCTTTAGAATTTCTTATAATTTATATCACTTCAAATTTCTACATATCTATGTTACTTGATTCCATCATATTAATTTAAGATTTATGTTCGTCATGTTTCATAAGGTTTTCCACAAATTTTCTAGAGACTTATATTCATTTCAAATTCATCACATTTTCTAAAGACTTATATTCACTTCAAATATCATAAGATTTCTTAAGATTTATGTTCTGTCTTTCTTTTAGAATTTCTTAAGGTTTATCTTCACTTCAAATTCCTTGATCTATGTCCACTTTAGATTCCGTCGTATTTTCTTAAGATTAAAGTTCATGACGTTTATCAAGTTTTCATCAAATTTTCTAGACTTATACTCATTTCAAATTTCATCACATTTTCTAAAGACTTATATTCATCAAATATCATCAGTTTCTTAAGATTTTTGTTCTTCGTATTTCTTGAATTTCTTAAGATTTATATTCACTTCAAATTTCATCAATCATGTTCACTTCAAATTCCATCGTATTTTATTAAGATTTATGTTCACGTCAAGTTTCATCGGGTTTCCTCAAATTTTCTAGAGGCTTATATTCATTGCAATGTTCAACACATTTCTAAGAATTATATTCACTTAAAATATCATCAGATTTTCTTTAGATTTGTGTTCACTCATATTTCTCCATTTCTTAAGATATATATCACTTCAAATTTCTACATATCTATGTTCACATGATTCCATCATATTAATTTAAGATTTATATTACGTTATGTTTCATAAGGTTTTCCACAAATTTTCTAGAGACTTATATTCATTTCAAATTTCATCACATTTTCTAAAGACTTATATTCACTTCAAATATCATGATTTCTTAAGATTTTGTTCACTTATTTCTTGAATTTCCTAAGATTTATATTCAGTTCAAATTTCTTGATCTATGTTCACCTCGGTTCCATTGTATTTTATTAAGATTTATGTTCCGTCAAGTTTCATAAAGTTTTCCTCAAATTTTCTAGAGGCTTATATTCATTGCAAATTTCAATCACATTTTGAACAATTATATTCGCTAAAATATCATGATTTTCTTAAGATTAGTGTTCCTTCGATTTCTTAATTTCATGGTTATATCCTTCAAATTTCTACATATCTACATGATTCCATCATATTAATTTAAGATTTATGTTACGTTATGTTTCATAGGTTTCCACAAATTTCTAGAGACTTATATTCATTTCAAATTTCATCACATTTTCTAAAGACTTATATTCACTTCAAATATTATCAGTTCTTAAGATTTATGTTCATACCGTCTTTCTTTAGAATTTCTTAAGATTTATCTTTACTTCAAATTTCTTGGATCTATGTCCACTTTAGATTCCATCGTATTTTCTTAAGATTAAAGTTCACTTGATGTTTTATCAAGTTTTCATCAAATTTTCTAGAGACTTATATTGATTTCAAAATTCATCACATTTTCTAAGACTTATATTCACATCAAATATCATCATTTCTTAAGATTTTGTTCACTTATTTTTCTTGAATTTCCTAAGATTTATATTCAGTTCTTCGATCTATGTTTACCTCGATTCCATTGTATTTATTAAGATTTATATTCACGTCAAGTTGCATCAAGTTTTCCTCAAATTTTCTAGAGACTTATATTCATTGCAAATTTCAACACATTTTCGAACATTTATATTCGCTAAAATATCACGATTTTCTTAAGATTAGTGTTCATTTCGTATTTCTTAATTTCTTATGATTTATATCCATCAAATTTCTACATATCTATGTTCACAGTGATTCCATCATATTAATTTAAGATTTATGTTACGTCATGTTTCATAAGGTTTTCCACAAATTTTCTAAAGTCTTATATTGGTTTCAAATTTCATCACCTTTTCTAAAGACATATATTCACGAATATCAGATTTCCTAACATTTATGCTCATAGATTTCTTTTGAATTTCTTAAGATTTATCTTTACTTCAAATTCTTGATCTATGTTCACTTTAGATTCCATCGTATTTTCTTAAGATTTATGTTCACGTCACGTTTATCAAGTTTTCATCAAATTTTCTAGAGACTTATATTCATTTCAAATTTCATCACATTTTCTAAGACTTATATTCACTTCAAATATCATAAAATTCTTAAGATTTATGTTCACTTCGTCTTTCTTTAGAATTTCTTAAGGTTTATCTTTACTTCAAATTCCTTGATCTATGTCCACTTTAGATTCGTA
This sequence comes from Vicia sativa, assembly GCA_021764765.1. Lineage (NCBI taxonomy): Eukaryota > Viridiplantae > Streptophyta > Magnoliopsida > Fabales > Fabaceae > Vicia > Vicia sativa. Next base: position 207,577,316 of record CM038795.1, on the reverse strand, counting down.
TTTTCTTAAGATTAAAGTTCACTTGACGTTTTATCAAGTTTCATCAAATTTTAGAGACTTATACTCATTTCAAATTTCATCACATTTTCTAAAGACTTATATCACATCAAATATCATGATTTCTTAAGATTTTAGTTCACTTAGTATTTCTTGAATTTCTTAAGATTTATATTCATTTCAAATTTCATCGGATCTATGTTCACTTCAAATTCCATCGTATTTTATTAAGATTTATGTTCACGTCAAGTTTCATGAGGTTTCCTCAAATTTTCTAGAGGCTTATATTCATTGCAATTTTCAACACATTTTCTGAACAATTATATTCGCTTAAAATATCATCAGATTTTCTTAAGATTTGTGTTCACTTCGTATTTCTTCATAATTTCTTAAGATTCATATCCACTTCAAAATTCTACATAATTTACATATATCAGGTGATAGTCTTACCATTTGAAGGTGGCGTTTGGCATCTTTATGCTTGTGATGATTTATTTCATGATAGTTGATGATATCATGTTGTGGTTGATGATGGTTTATGATGTCGAATGTGGTCATAACTTTGTGTTGAATGTTGCATCTTGGTGTTGTGCATGCATATGCATTCGGTGGTTAATTCCCATTGTGTGGAATTTGACTTGTTGTAATGCTTACTCGGGTGATGATGGGTGGTGAGGTTGGATTCTTGACCCGGTGGTGTATGGGCGAATCGATGGTTCTGTTCAGGTTGATGATGGATCGGTGAGTGACTTAGTCACGTGTTGGTACCACATGCATTGTGTCGCATTTGTGTTTGCATGGAATTGTAACATGTTAGGATGTCTTCCAATGTTACAATCCTCTAATTATTGATCGTCATAATGACTTTTATGATTGGGCTGCGTATTGAATATGAATTTATGCTAAAATGGGTGAAATAATATGCTGTGATATATTGTTGATTGAAGCTTATAATGTGTTTTAATTATGAGAAATCTCACCCTTACTTTAACAATTTGATTTAAGTTAATTCGGAGTTGGTGAGGATGGCTCTAGAGCTCGTCATTTTATGTCCGCGTGTCGATGTCATGCTCGATAGTTTGTAACAACTGAGGGCGTTTAGTTGAGAACTTGTTTAGTAATCAAATGTTATTTGGATTACTTTAGGAATAACTATGATTTGATTTTATTCTGTTTGAGTTTTGGTATTTTCCTCTGTGTAAGACATGGTCTTAATTTGATCGAAATTATTTGGTAATGACCCTCGATGTAGCATGACTCTTTGAGTTAAATGGGTTATTTATTTCATAATTGTGACATCCCTTGATTTCGTGTTGATTCTGATTAAATCTGGTTTTTATTATTACATTAATTAATATATTCGGGGTAATTTAGAAGGGGGTGTTACAAGCCCCAGAAGAAAGGTAAGACTATTGCTCTTAAATCTAACAAAAAATATGATTCTAAAGCTTTTCAGGCAGAAGAAGAAAACTCTAGAGGATCCTCGTCAGGAGATGATGAGCTATCTTTGCTCTCTATAAGAGTCCAACAACTCAAGAAGTATAGACAGAGGAAGTTCAAAAATTCCAGAAGATCCAGCAACTCCTCTGATTCCTCCTCTGGACACAGAAAGTCCAGAAGCAAAGATGTTATGCTTCTGAATGTAAGGAACACAGTCACTATAAAATGATTGTCCCAAACTTCTGAAAGAAAAGCCAAATAAGAGGTTTGACAAAGAAAAGAAGAAAATTCTTATGGCAACATGGGATGACTCAGACTCTTATAAAGCTTCGTCAGACTTAGAAGATGAAAGAGCAAACTTAGTGTTAATGGCCAACATAGCGACAACTGGAGACTCCCGACTACAGATACGACCGAAGAGGTATTTCCAAACAATGCTGTTAATTTTTCTAGAGATGAATTAGAAGAAAGCTTATCTGAAATACTTGAAAACTATCAAAAGCTTAAAATCAAATACAAGAATCTGAAACAGAATCCTGTATCTGATTTAGAAGATACTAAGAAACTTGAAACAAAAATTTGAGCTTAAGAAGATTATTTCATAACTAAAAATTGAAAACTCTATTTTGGTTTTTAAAAATTTCAAGAAGCTCAAGTAAAACTGTTTGAAGTTGGTAACGATAATATTACGAAAGAATATGATATTGATTTTCAAAATTTCTTCCTAAGAGCTTAGATGAAGCAAAATGGATTCAATGATTTATAAAGTAAGTAGAAACGAAGAAAGGCTTAGGTATGTGCCTTCTAAAGATGATAAACCATATTCGGAGTAGATGATATGGTCATTAAATACACTTTACCTATGGTCACCCACATGACATAAAATATACTAGTGAATCATATTATGCTAAATCTAATAACCTAAGTTCAAACGAACTTTGAAAATCTAACAAAAGGACCCAAAAGATATGGGTACCTAAGGATAAAATAGTATATGTTGCGATGTCTTTGACAACAAAGTTGAAACACCGGTCATGGTACCTAGACTCTAGATGTTCTCGACATGACGGAAGAAAGCATATATTCCAGTCTAGAACTCAAATGGAGGTTACGTAGGTTTTGGAGGTAACTTAAGGTAAAATCATTGGCTCTAGAACTATTGGTAATGGTGCTTTATTACATACAAATGTTCTTTTAGTAGATGGATTAATGCATAATCTTTTATCCATAAGTCAATTAAGTGATAATGGGTATGATATTATCTTTAATCAAAAGTCTTGTAAAGCTGTTAGTCAGAAAGATGGAACAATCCTCTTTAATGGCAAAAGGAAAAACAACATTTATAAAATCAAACTTTCTAAACTTAAAAGTCAAAATGTTAAATGTCTTATGTCAGTGGACAATGAGAAATGGTCCTGGCACAAACGATTGGGGCATGTTAGTATGAGAAGAATATCTCAAATTAACAAACTTAATCTAGTCAGAGGACTTCCTAATTTGAATTTCAGCTCGGATGCTCTGTGTGAAGCTTGTCAAAAAGGCAAATTTTCAAAAACTTCTTTTAAATCAAAAAAATTTGTTTCTACCTCTAGGCCATTAGAACTTACGCATATTGATTTGTTTGGACCATTGGTGCATCCATCAGTGCTAAGTATGGGTTGGTGATCATAGATGACTATAGCGGATGTACATGGGTAAAATTCTTAAGACACGGATGAGTCACATTACTGTTTTCTAACTCTGTAATGTAGTCCAAAATGAAAAGAGTTTAGAATAGTAAAAGTCAAGTGATCATGGTGGTGAATTTGAAAACAAAGACTTTGAAAATTTCTTTAATAAAATGGTATTTCTCATGATTTTCATGTCCTAGAACTCCACACAAAATGGAGTCAGAGCGTAAAAGCGAACTTTACAGAAATGACCGAACCATGATCAATGAGACTAACATTGCTAAACATTTTTGGGCGGTCAGTAGCCTGTTTTAATTAATATTAAAATGTATTAATATTTTCAAATTACCGATCGATGTTTATTTTGCGACGAGAATAATTATATTAATTAATATATCTATTAATTTATCTGGCCGTTCCGATTCGGTCAGGTAAAATATTATTCAGATCCGATATTAATTCACGGAATTATTTTAATTGATTGAATTAATTATATTAATGATATAATTGGTTAGGGGTGAGGATTAATTGTTATAATGGGGTTTTACACCCTTGGTTGCTAGTAAGGAAACAACCATGAAACACTTTCCTTGTTTTTCTTTCCAACTAACACACCTAAACCAAACAAGAGCATGTGAGAGCTAGTAGAAATAACTTATAAAGACATTTTCCTCATTTCTTCCCATTGGAAAAAAGCCAAGAATAGAAACTTGGGAGAAAGAGAGGGTTTGAGAAGAAAGAGAGGAGCAAAGAGGAGCTTGAGGTTGGGCTTTGTGGCATCACCATGAATCATCAAGCTAGAGGTAAGGGTTTGATTTCTCTATCTCATATGATTAGGTTTTGATAGTTGTATTTTAATTGGGGAAAAATTGATAATGGAGTTATGGGTTTGGTTGATTGTTGATAGAAATAAATTAGAAGAGTTGGATTTGTTGTTAAGTTTTGGGTGTTGTTAATAGTATTGTAGTATTTGAATTATAGAATGAAAATAGGAATGAAAATGGATATAGAAATTGAAAAGAAACATAACAATATAAGAAAAACATTGCGGGGAATGAAACTAGTATACTAAAAAGAAAAAGCGTTGCGGGGAATGAAACTAGTATACTAAAAAAAACGTTGCGAGGAATGAAACTAGTATACTAAAAAGAAAAGCGTTGTAGGAAATAAAGCGAAATTGGATGGAAGGTGTAGGTTGAGGCACCGCCTCCCGTCCTGGTGAGTGGGACGTCCGTCCCCTATGATGAAGTGAAACCGGAAATTGGAAATGCATTCGTTTTCTTTCGTAAGCAAGTTTTTCTTGTTTTTACATCATGGAAATATTTCACGCATAATTTTTGTATTATGCGTCTGCTCTATTTAATTTATCCAATCCCCTAGCAAACTTTGGGGTCTATAAAATATTTAGGAGGTAAGATGATTAAGAACCCGGGTTATTTCGATTTTCGATTTTGGTAAATCGGCTTGTGGAGCAGGGTGCTCAATTCACAAAATAGCGTCTCTTGTAGCTAAGTTCGTGCAAACGTAGTGGTGAGGTGTTTAATTACAGTTTTACAAGGCGATAAAATAAACCAATTCGCGGTAAATTGATGGATGGTTTATTGCACCAATGCCTCCTATGCTCGATCTTATCGGTTTAGGCTTTGCATTTATCATGCATTCCTTATCAGTTACGTAGTTCTGGTTGAGTTGATTCCCAAGATTTCTCTGTTAGCAGAAAAGGCGTGGTGTTTCGACGATCGGGATATTTGAAAAGCGATAAGGTTTATTATTAAATCTTATCCGTTCATATCTGCCAGTTCGAGGCTTGGTGTTCGTTGTTGAAATGAATGAGTACATTCTTGATGGAATATAATCTTGGATATCTTGAATGTCATTGCCTCTGATTCGGGGAACCCGATTCATCACGAGTTTGGGTTTCTTGTTGCTTCATTCGTTATTCAAGATGTAAAGGGATGGATTTTGATTATTCGTTTATTGGTCAACAATTCAAGTTCTAGTGCATTTGGCTTGCTCGTCGACTTTGTTTGTTCTTGTGATTGGATGTATGTGGAAATATTAGTCAGAAGGCTTGTGTACAAGATTCACGAATGTCCAGTCATGCGATGTTTGGATCTTCTCCTATCGCGTCCATCGCTCACAAAATTCAAGACATTCATTGAAATATTAGAAGTTTCTTTATGAAATCGTTTGGTTTCAAACCTTTTATCTAGGGTATGTTTCAATTTGGAAGCAGCGGTGATAATTCCATTAATTTCAAGTGGAATTTATCGCTTCGATTCTTAAAGAATCATGAAATCGACAAGTTGACTAAGGTTTTGATCAAGAGTTATTTGAGACTTAGGTTTCAATTTTTGTCTCAAGCAAAAGGCTCAATTTCTCGAGCGGATAAAAATGGAAACTTTGTGGCGGAAAATTCAGCGGGATTAATTTAACTTCAGGTAACTTGGATTAGAGATTTTGATCACAAGTTCAAGGCTTTCATAAAGTGCATTATTGAGTGCGAAGGAGGATTTAGAAATTGAATACATATTCAAATGCCACTCATAGTTCTCTTAAGACCTCATTTTTTTAGAGCATGAATCAAGATCATACATGGCAATTTTCTCAAGAATATAAAGTGCAACAATCACGTTACTAGTTTGATTCATGAATGCGGTTGGAATTGTGGATTGATTTGGATTTAGGCATATTTTAATCAACATTTCGACTTGGTTGGTTTTAAAAATCAATTTTAGTTCATGACCATTTTTCTTTGGAATGTTTGGTTCATCACAAATTTTTAACTTTCATGCACAATTTCCAACTTTCATGGACAAATGGACAAATGCTATAACAATGAAGATCACAACTAGAACTCAAATCGATACATAATTCTCAATCTTGTGTTTATAAATTCGAGAGTTTCCAACTATTCTTTTATTATACAAAGATACAAGAACAAGTATACATGTATTACAACTTGTCAATCCTAAATACAAATTCTGAGTTTCTATTGAATACTAGCATTCCCTAAACTATGTGCGGTTTCTCAAGCTGCCAACTTCTCCATGGAAGTGATCTTGACTTTGTTCTCAGTGTCCATCCCTCAGGGCCTTCCGTCTTCGTTTGCCGAGGCGTAGTGGTGCTCACGTTCATGAAACAACAAAGCAAAGAAATGTGGTTGCAACAAGCGGACAGATGATAACATAAACAAGATACAAGATACGCAATTTTCAAATCATCATTAGGGTTTTCTTTCGGAATCGAGGTTGTGCAAGGTTTGATCATTTCAAAGCGAGGGCCTCATATACAAATCATCGGCCATAAACTTCGCTATTGCAAATCCGAGACACCCAGTTCCTGATAGGAGTGTGGAAAGAAGATGAGAGCGATTTTGAAAAGCAGTTTTGGCATGGCGGTCTTTGTAGCTTTACGGGGCAGCGGGTAGGCACACGAAAAGGCAATGTTTACCAGCGTATTACACAACCAAGGCATCAATACACGGCCGACTAGCATATCGAAATGCTTCACAGGCAGTGAAAAAATCAATACTATCATGATACAAAGTTGAAAGACCAAATCAAGCAAAAGGTTGTTTTTCAAAGAATCGGAACAACCAAAACCCTAAACTCTTGGAGTATAAAAACATTGAAGTTATAACATAGGGAGGAGACTACTGTTCAAAACCCTAGCCGAAAATCACGACATCCCAAAACAACGATATTCAACCATGAAACCGAGAATGCCAAACCGATGGCAAAACACCTGGCCGTACTAACATTACCAAGGCCAAAACCCGAATCCCAAACGATACGATATTCAACCATCAAAACCAGGCATGCAAAAACTCTCATCATTTTAGAAAAGACCCTTGAAAGAAGGCGAGGAAGAAGCGAGTTTAAGGTATGAAAGATCTCACCGAGGTTGCAGTACACATCGCCATCGCATATGTGAACCTCGGAAAAATCCACAGCTTTCCTTTTTCTTGATCATTCATTGTATTTCCGCATCCATTTTCCTCATGGCACCATCGTGTCGACTTAAACATAAGTTAGGGTTTCACCCCTTGTCATATCCGATCTGTAAACACAACAAAAAAGAGATCAAAAGCATTTCCGGAAATCATAGAATGAATCGCGGAACACGGAGAGAGATCGTCGGAATCGCTGGTGGGCAGATTGAGAAAGCGTTTGAGAAAATCGCGGTGAGTTCGAGATCGAGAGTGCGGAGCGGGTGAGATGGCGGCGAGATCGTCGAAATCGCGAGAGAGATGAGTAAAAGCAGGTGAGAGATTGCGTGGCGGCGAGATGATGGAGGCAGGTGAGAGTTTGAGAGAGATGGGTGAGAGATCGTGTGGTAGGAGGATGAAAGAGTAATGATTTTCCCTTTTTTCTTATTATTTTATAAAATATAAATTCGGTTAGTATTAGTTTATTCTATTTAGGATTAGTTTTTTATAGGTTTGAGTTAATATTAGTGTTTAATTAGGATTAGATTTCTTTTATTTAAGTTATACAAAAATAGTTTAGGATATTTTTTAGATTATTTTAGTTTATAATGTTTTAAGTTAATTAACGAGGTTAGTAAAGTGTGTTTATTTTAAAATCGGTTTCTTTAAAATATATTTAATTTTACTATTTTGTTTAACAAGTTGATATATAGTGCAAAGTAGGATTTTACATGATGTGTTGTTTATTTACGGTGGTGACATGTCACCACCCATTATCAATCTATTTGAATCTTGTACATGTATGTATATTGCATCCATCTTGCACCCTCCGCAGAACCACCGGTACGCGAGATCCGGATCAAGCGATCGAATGGTGGACCACTATGCTATGGAGCACTCACCTGAGATCCAATGACTTTTTGGGCTTGGGCTCGGTTACTATGCACCCCGGTTTAAAGCTTCAAGCAGGCATTTCTCAACTTTTCTATTTTAATTAATATTATACAAGTTTTTTATTATATAATGATGTATTAAATAATATTTTGGCATATAGTAGTTTTTATTTGTTGAATTACCAATTAAATTGTTAATTGATTTTCATCAAGTAAAGAATATCTATACTAATAATTATTTAAATTCGATTTTGTATTATGTGTTAATTTATTTTCTTTTTATTATCCATTACATTATCCTTTGCATGTTTATTTCACGATTGTACACTCACTCTCAATTAATACAAAATCAACGCCTCCGCTCTCTCATTTTGGTTACCCTTCAAATTCTCTAAGGGTCTCATGGTTGGGGATGGGCATGGCCATCCTCACGAGGTTAATTAAGGCCCTCGTTGCCTTGATTAATCATAACCCGAAAAATTGGTCATATACCAATCACCATGCAGGTCTCATGGTTAATCAAGTCCATATACTTGGTTAACCATAAGCGAAATATCATTTCTCGTCCAGCGCGCAATTTTCAAAATAGTGTTATGGTACTTAATTAAATTGTTAGAGGTTAGCCCAGCGATTTAATTAAAAATGTAAAGTATTTGGGCCATTAGGGAAACCCAATGACTCGAATACTTTATTCCATCATGAACATTTAAAACACTTTCAAATTAAATTAATTAATTGAATTTGTTTTCAAAAATCAATTTTTCTACAAAAACAAAAAAACATAGCGTTATGGTATTTAATTAAATTGTTAGAGGTTAGCCCATGATTTAATTAATATGTAAAATATTTAGGCCATTAGAGGGTAACCCAATGACTTAAATACTTTATTCCATAACATAATAAAAAGTGAACTTTGTTTCACCTCACTCATTTCATAATAAGATTTTGGATGAGAAGATCGGTTGACCTCGATCACCAATCTAAGTATCAAATCGTTAGAGGATATCCAGGCGTTTTGGTACTTGTCATCTACAATTAAAATCAATTCAACCCATTCAAATTCTTTTTCGCTCATACGCGGTCATCAAAAACATTTTCAACTAAAATCAATACAACCATTCAAACATTTTCAGCAAGAACTACAGTTTTGACTTTCCCATTGCGAGGGAATCGTAGGCGCGGTTTTGAAACCGTGTCAAACTCAAAATAATAACAAACAAATCTCTTTTTCTTATTTCTATTCATGACTTAGAAATTGGCGATTACCACACACGAAACACGTTTGAACTAAATGGGTCCCATCGAGTACGATGGGCGTGAAGTGCTAATACCTTCCTTCGTAACCGACTCCCGAATTCACTCTTTTGGTCTTGGTAGACCGCCTTATCAATTTTTGTGGGTTTTATCTATATTTCCCGTTCTTTCTAGAACGAATAAAATTAATTAGCGATTTCATTGTTTTGAAAATTTATTTAAATGATTTTTGAAAATCGAGTTGCTTGATTAAGCGACTTCAGCAGAATTTTTAAATCTATTTTTGACTAAGCGAGTCAACCCTAGTTTATTCTTCGCATGTTTGTGTGTTTGTTTATCGCTTTCTTCTTTATACTTATCTATTGTTTATTGCTTATTATTCTCTTTCAGCTTTATATATTACATTGATATATTATTGTGATGGAATTCATGGGCATTATTACATAGAATAAGCCCACTACCAGGCTTTTAGGTCACCTTTTAGGAATAGAGGTTGCGTAGCCTAGGTCCACTTGACTCCATTGTCTCGTTGGCCGAGCGAGAACTCAAACTTAGAGTTGGTTGTTTTAAGGAGGTTGTTGGCCAGCGTTAGCTGAGGACATCGATCTTTGGACAAATGACCTATAACTCTAAGTTTTGTTCATGTTGTCTAACCAAGACCAAGCTCAAATTTCGGATTTGAGCAACCCGTTAAGAAACCGTTTTTGGGGTATACTTTTACAAATACTATCGCATCGTAGGCCTCTCGATGCGATAGTGTTTGTAAAGGGATCTGAACCCCAAAACATTTAGCCAAGAAACATAAGATTAGCCTTACACGAAATTGTTGGGTGACGTCGAAACCATGACCGGCCGATCCTATGAACGATTCTATTTAATTTGCAACATGCATTGCATACATTTACACAAAACCATTTAGCATATAACTTTTATTTTCAGGGAACCTTCTGATTTTGTTGGTGCGATGCAGCGAGAAAGGAAGAATGAATCCAAGCGTGAAGATCGTTCCATGTCTCGAATTCAAAAAGCGAAGTTGGGGAATGATAACTCAAAGTGAAAAAATTCCTTTGTCGATGAAGCTTATTTTGGGAAGGATTTAGAGATATCCTAGATCTTTTTGACTACCCAGTGTGGACCTACGGGCTTTTGATTGCTACGGCAAATCTTTATGATCCTCCTCTTCGATGCTTCACATTCCAAGACTTCATTTCGTTCCTCTGATTGAAAGTTCGAGAATCCTTAATTGGCCTTTGAAGACGACACCCCTTTTCTCGACATAGGGAAGACCTCGATAAGGCTAAGGTAATTTCTTCTTTGTTTCT
>CM038795.1:207350397-207566709 GCA_021764765.1 Vicia sativa | reverse complement strand
ACCTACATCTGGGCTACCAAGGAAGGGAGGAAATTACTATTAGTAGAATTAATTCAGAATAAACCAACCGTTTATTCCTTCACTTAAAACTCACCAATGCAACTTCAATCTAAGTCCTACTTTAGACCGAGTTCCTACTACCCCCTCAATCACGAAAGGATATCAACCTATTGATTAATGAACGGAAGACACTCTTCAATAAACAATTTGATTTTGCTTCAAAGCTTAATCAAGAGACACAACACCGTGCTTCAAAGCTTCGAGTGATAAACCAACCTTACAACTCAATCCTAGTCCAAGGCACTTATCAATTGATATTGTCACCACAAGAGTAACTAGAATTACACAAATACAACCCTCGCTAAATCTTCAATACAGCTCAAGATGAGCAGCAAGAGTAAAGGTTCTATTCCTATTATAGACGCAAATTCCTAAACTTCAGCTAATTTCATAAGATAGTTGTGGTTCACTTAATTAATCCTAAAAACTTGGTCTTTTCAACAACCAATTTAGGTTTAACTAAGATTAACCAATTTAGCTACGAGCATGAAATCTAATAACATAACAATAAGAAAATTCCAACAAACTTCCCGAAAAATCTCGTGAAAAGGCATTCTCAAGGTAATGTGAATGTCACACAAAATGTCATAACATCTATTATGACATCACCAAACTTCAGCACTCCATCACAAGCATTCTGCTTCTAGATCTCGAGCTGTACTTAAGCACTGTCATGTAGGATTTAACTTCAAACCCGAATGTCATGACATTTATCAAGACATAGTCTGTTTTTACCAAAATAATGCCAACCCAAAACACTAACAAACTCCCCTTTGCACATTTTGGCTAAAACAACTAAGTCACCGTAGTACTCATGCAATGTAAGAAAAGCACTAGTTCTGCTAACCTAAGCTTTAAAACCAGATTCTAGAGAAGATAAATTCACCCATAATTTTCATACATTTGCCCTAATCGCTCATATACTTCTCCCCCTTTATTCAAAAGGCCAAAGGAACCATTACAAATGCCCCAACATTCATCATATATTAAAGAAAGTACCATCAGCTGTTTACAACCTCACAATTTATCAATCATCCAAACAAATGGGAAATAATGTAACAAAGTTAATCATCAAGGCAATAAATGCAATAAGGAACAACATTAACAAGCTCATCTCAAGTGCTCTCTCTCCAGAGACACTATGAGCCAAGCATCTTCGAACTTCCTTCACCACCATCCCAACATCATATCAAGATCACCATCTAACCCTTCATCCTCAACCTCCCAGTCCCGCCCACGAGAGATTGGATCTTCAAGACTTTGTTTCCTGCAAGCTCTCATAGTCGCTTTCAAGACAAGATCCGCCGAGAAGTTTTGACATCGATGTCTCACTTGATGTCATGACAATGTCTCGGACATGTCTTCCTTGAAAAGCTAGTGAAACCAAGAGAGAGGGCTCTTACCGAACGCACTTTTCAACCTAATATCGTGATATTGATCCATTATAATTCCATACGTGAGGAGTGGAAAGGATATTGGTCCTTGATCAGCAGCTCAGTGATGCTCGAGGGTTTGCTCAAAAGTAGGTTCCATAGTCAAATTTTGCTCAGAGTACCATCATGAAATATAACCGCCCAACCAATGTAGATGGTTGACTCAGGATTGGTCGAACCCAGCTAACAGCACTCATTTTGTGCAAAGATGGCAAATTTGACACCAACTTCATCGGGTCTGAGTTTTCCTTCCGAGGCCAAACTTACTTGCTAAGAAATGATAGTCTGGCTGATTTATGTCTTTGCTCAAGCTCCCGCCGAGCATCATCCGATCTCCTGTGAATCACACACACTGGAGAACTTACTTTTTCCCTCACATACATGCCCATAGTCCACCCCATCACCACAACCACTTGATAGATTCACCATGAATCTCACCAACACATCATGCAAGTTCAGAAGCTCACAATCATTCATTAAGCCTTAATGGGATCAATCTCTTCAGACTTGGCAGCACTCATTCAGCCCCTTTCCAAAGCAATCCTCTGCTACCACATATACTTCATCTCCCATTTCTCGTGATGATGGAATGAGATGTCACATTGCCACTGAGCACTTCAGCTCTCAAGAGTTGCTTTTCCTTGGAACAATGTCTCACATTCTCCCAACATCAATCACAGTCTTGATCAGACTCAAGGTCTGTCACCTTCCTTTCTTCACAACAGGTGTCTCTCTGTGAGCCACCACCAACAGCTTTTTACTCATGTTTCTTCAAGAGGGTCCCAATTGTGTTTTCCTCAGCCAGGTATCTTCATCAACCTTTTTCTTTAACAGACTGAGGCACTCTTACCTTTCTCTCATCATCCTCTTTGCAATGCTTGGATGGACATCATAACGACGTCATTGTCTGAGAATCTTCATCCAAATCAATGATGTGAGGTTCAACTAAATTCTTTAATCAACCGAGACTCTTTCAAGATTATCACCACTGGTTTTCCCGAGTCTCTTCCAAGATACCATCGAAATGTAATCAAATAGGGGTTTTATCATAAGCACACTTTTCCTGGGATTCCTCAAGAATACCATCGAAATATCATCTCTATTAGCAATGGGTTCATTAAGTATCATCTACACACCTTGGATCGAATGTAGGATTATCATCTCATGTGGGAATCAACATGAGTTTCAGATGATCCATACGGGTTTTCATGATCTTAATGTCTTGACATTCTTAGTGACATCTCGATCAAGAAACTGTACAGATCATGTTTAGAGGAACAAACCCTGTGTACGTAGTGATTTTCGCTTTAGATCCTGGTTACTATCTCAGAAATGGTTTGGCACAGACCTAGACCCTCTATTTTCATTTTCTGGGGCTGTATACATGGCTCAGGTTCACTGATGCCAGACCTTCGTGGCATTCCTCATGCCAGCTGACCTTCCTCGTATCACTGCCATTGCATGCAGTGGTGACCTTCAGAGACTAACATGCATGGCTCAGGCTGCCCTAATCTCACCCATGGTAGAGATGAAAAGCCATTAATCTGGACTATTATGAGATCATTTATGTGTTTTATTGAGACATTTCGAGGAAGACAAGAAGATTATCACCAGAGTTTCAGAGTTTTTGATGAATAAGAGATTTTCAAAAGAAATCAAATATATATATGCCTCTTCCTATTCTTGGACTTTGAAACAAGAAGAAAACAATTAATTACTCCACTAGATTAAATGAAAGTCTCCTATTCCTTGTCATAGCAATCTTAATCACATTTCTCATATTGACAACACCAAATTTCTTTAAATTCTCAACCGACTAGCATCAAGAGTCTTTGTAAATACTATTAGTTACATATGCTCCAATTTAATCATTTCTACAAGGTCTCATGAAAGGATGTCTAATATCAATGTGCTAGCCAGGTTGAATAGGATTCTTTATATTAATAGCACTCAAATTGTACAAAGACAATGTCATGACATTCCTGGGTGACATTGTACTACCAAGATCTCTTCATCCTGAAACCATTCGAGAACAATCGCTACCAAATGCTATATTCACTCAAAGAAGGATTAGGACACACAATTTTGCTTTTACCAACCAAGAAACAAGATTGTTCCCCAAGAAAGCATCCTCCGTATGCTTTTTCTATCACGAAGACTACCAGCCCAATCAAGATCACAATAGTCGTATATAATCGCTCACATCCTAATATATACCATATTGCAAGTTCCACCATACCGCGTAATTTTTCACCGACGATGTGATTTACTTTGGTTCACCAGATCTCAATATACCCCAACAACAAATGCAATGTCGTCTCAGCTTAAGTACAACAAGCTCCTATCATGCTTCTATACAAGCTGATCAACATTTTCCCACTGTCCTCGGATGCCTTTAAATGATGGGAATATGAGTCCTTTGTGGTCGGGTATCTCCATTCAAACTTCTACTATCTCGTATACTTGCCTGTGGAGGAATGTTGAGTCTTCCATCTCAGGTGACTTGCAATTCAAGAAATAACACCTCCTAGCTCATTTCAAACTCACCTTGATTCTTCAAAATGTTCACAATTGTCAGTCCGACATTTCCAAATACTATGTCATCAACACAATTGAGCCACCAATATCTTCCCTCCTTCATCCTGATGAGTGTTTTATCCAAGGCTCATTTCCTATATCCTTTGCTGTAAAGTGAACTGGTTTGACCATACCAAGCCTGCAGCTCGCTCAGAAATAATTACAGAGCTCTCAACTTGTAGACACATGATCGTGAAAAATTTGGATCCACAACCTTAGCCGCTCACGTGATACCTCCTCATTCAAGTAGCCATTTAGGTTGCACTTTTCACATCCATCTCAAAACAATTTGAATTTCAAGAATGCACACTCAGAGTAGCCCTGGATTGATCTCTAGTCTAGCTATGAGCAAAAGTCTCATCAAAATCAATTCTTCAATTTAGAGTATCCCCGAGCAACAAGTCTTGCCTTATTTCCAAGACATCCTTCGCATCAAACTTGTTCAGAGATCCACTTTGTTCAATGATGTTTCATTCCTTTCCGTCTAGAACTAACTCCCACACTTCATGTTGTTTGAATCGTTCAATTTATCTGCTTGCTCCAATCCAAGATTCATCGGGCTGAGCCTCTTGACATTCTCTGGCCAATCTTAGACACAAAGCAAGAGTTTGAGACAATTTCTCCGGATCAGAATGACACCACAGCTAGGATCTCCAATGATGAGTTCCTTTGGATGATCTTCTCAATCATGCAGATCTTTGTTAGCTTCTCTGTTCAAATTTTGAAGTTGTGGGACATGATCATCCTTATCGACACTTCAAGATGTCTCAAATTCCAACATCATCTCGTGACATTGTTTTCCTGATGGTGATCATCAACTATGACATTAACTGATCATCATAACTTTAGTCCTCGAGTCAATACTCTATATGCTCTCGCTATTTTGTAGTATCCCTAAAATGCCCACTTTTAGAGTCCATCTTTCCTTGATCACCATCTCACATAATATACATTTTGTCACAAAAACATGGAAATATTTACGAGTTTTCTTCCTTCCACATATTCTTGTGGAAGATGTCTTTCCAGTGACCTCAGAACATAAGCAATGTGTTCATGCAATTTTTCACCTCAAAATGGATAGGAAGTTTCAGCACGAATCACTGCCTCCTGCGTATCTCAGATAGTCCTATTTTCCTTTCACACCCATTTTGTCGGGGGTTATGGTGAAGAAAACTCATGGTTGATTCCTTCCTGAGGAGAAGAATTCATCAAACTTGTTGTTCTCAAATTCTTCCGATCACTTCTTATTATGACAATGCAGCTCTTCTCTCGTCTTTGCAAATTCTTTAAAAACATCAAACATTAGATTTTCTTTGAAAGTTTATCCGTAAATCGAGAAATCATCCACAACAACATGCATTATCTTTTCCACCAAGACTCCTCAACCCGCATGTGCCCCATCAAATCCATGTAATGCCCGACCTTAAGTGGTCGATGTCTGACATCGATGTGACATTCTCCTGTTTGCTTCCAACCCAGACACTCACCACAGACTTCTCCCTTCATACTGATCACGGGTTCATTCCTCCTGACAAATTTCGATGGAAATGATCTTTTTCATTCCTCTGAGATGCAATGACTTCTACCTTGGTGCCACACCTCAATTTTCATCTTTGTCTCCAGAAACACTGTAAGATGTATCATGTCTCGCATCTCACATGTAGCTATTGTCCTTTGATTCCATTCTCTCATAACCACTCTTGTTTATCATTGATTACAAGACATTTAAACTTAGTGGTTGACTTTGAACTCATATCACACGTCGACTTGGCGCTTACGATTGAAGAACAAACCTTTACCAAGAAACTCCATTTAGGTTCGAAATTCGAATAGTCCAAGCCCAACACCTTGATTTCTCCTTTAGCTCCATTCCAAAAGTAACAAAAACCAGATCGAGGTTTGACATCATTCAAGATTTTGATTCCGCCATATGCTTAGAACACCCGCCAAAAGCATCAATCTTCCTCGGGCACACCCCTGAAGTTGTGAGCTATCGGAGTCGCGCCTCTTCTTCCACCGAGTGTATGATACCTTGTTGGTCTTAGGCTTCATAAGGAACTTGATTAGATATCCATGTAGTCAAAGCAAAGGTTTTATGTGTTCAAATCCTTATTAATAATGACATTCCATCTTTGAAACTTTATTCATGCTTGATTCATGTTGAACCCAATGTTGTGACATCGCTTGACATGGTTTATTAGGTCTATTTTTCATGTTTCAAAGCTTTTTGCTCCACATATCCTTCGAGCCATACCTATTTCCTACTTTTGTTGTGACATCTTCTTTGACATTGATTTGCCGACCGTTTTCTCACACCAAGAGATTTCAAGTGTGTTCATATCCTAAGCCATGCTTATTTCCCGTGATTCGTCCAAGTCAAGTATTTCTCTCCAACTTTATTTTATCAGACATGTCAACATTTTGATAGACTTAGATATCTCGATCAAGTTTGGAGTTAAACACTATAATTTCACCTAAGATTTATATTCACTTCATACATTTATTTTATTCATACTTTAGATTCCACGATTTTCAAGATTATGTTCACTTCAAATTTCATCGTGTTTTCTCAAACTTCACCGCCTGAGTTATATTCATTTCAAATTTCATCACATTTTTGAAGACTTATATTCACTTAAATAACACGATTATTTAAGATTTGTGTTCACTTTGTACTCTGATTTCACATATCTATGTTCACTGAGATTCCATCAATTTTCTTAAGATTTATGTTCACGCCAAGTTTCCACGTTTTCTCAAAAATTCGAGACTTATATTCATTTCAAATTTCATCACATTTGTGAGAATTATATTCACTTTAAATGTCATGGATTTTCTTAAGATTTGGTTCACTGATTTTCTGATTTTCTTAAGATTTATTTTCACTTAAATTTCCCAGATCTATGTTCACCGATTCCATCCGATTTCTTAAGAATTACATTCCAACAAGTTTCATCACTTTCCTCAAATTCTTCTAAAGACTTATATTCATTTCAAATTTCATCACATTTAAAGACTTATATTCACTCTCAAACAATATATTTCCAAGATTTTTGTTCACTGTGATATTTTAAGAATTTCTTAATATTTATATTCACTCAAATTCTTTCCAACATATGTTCACTCAATCCAACGAGTTACCCGATTTATGTTCATGTCAAGTTTCATCGTTTCTCAAACCTCTAGAGACTTATATTCATTTAAATTTCATCACATTTTCTAAACACTTATATCACATCAAACATCACATATTTTAATATTTTGTTCACTCAGATTTCTTCAAACTCTTAAGATTTATATTCACTCAAATTTCACATATCTCTTGTTCACTTAATCCATCGATTTCTTAAGATTTATGTTCACGCCAAGTTTCTCAACGATTTCAAATTTTAGAGACTTATATTCATTTCAAATTTCATCACATTTTCTAAAGACTTATATTCACTTCAAATATCATCGATTTCTTAAGATTTATGTTCACTATATTTATTCATAATTTCTTAAGATTTATATTCACTTCAACCTTTCTTATATATGTTCACTTTAGATTCCATCGTATTTTCAAGATTTATGTTTACGCCAAGTTTCATCTGCTTCCTCAAATTTTCTAGAGGCGATATTCATTTCAAATACATCACATTTTCAAAAGACTTATATTACTTCCAAATATCATCGATTTCTTAAGATTTATGTTCACTTCATATTTCTTCAAAATTATTAAGATTTATATTCACTTCAAATTTCTTCCATCTATGTGCACTTTAGATTCCATCCGATTTTCTTAAGATTTATGTTCATTTCAAACTCATCAAAGCCTCAAACTCATCACATTATCTAGAGAGTTATCCTCATTTCAAATTTCATTACATTTTTGAAGACTTATATTCACTTCAAATATCATGATTTTATTAAGATTTGTGTTCACTCGATTTCAGATTTCTATATATCCATTTTTAATTTTTACTTATATATGTTCACTTAGATTCCATCAAATTTCTTAAGATTTATGTCCATTTCCTCGTGTTTTCTCAAATTTTTCGAGACTTATATTCATTTCAAATTTCATCACATTTGTGAAGAATTATATTCACTTCAAATGTCATGGATTTTAAGATTTGTTCACTTCATATTTCTTCTGAATTTCAAGATTTATTTTCACTTTGCTTTGATCATATCCACTCAGATTCCATCGTATTTTCTTAAGATTTATGTTCACGCTTTCAATGTGTTTGCACAAATTTTCTAGAAACTTATATTCATTTCAAATTTCATTTTCCAAAGAGTTATATTCATCAAAATATCATTAGATTTTTAGATTTGTTCACTTCAGATTTCTTCTGAACTTAAGATTTATATTCACTCAAATTCTACATATCTATGTTCACTCATAATCCATCATATCTTAAGATTTATGTTCACGCCAAGTTTCATCAAGTTTTCCTCAAATTTACTAGAGACATATTCATTTCAAATTTCATCACATTTCTAAAGACTTATATTCACTCAAATATCACTAGATTTCTTAAGATGTTTTTCACTTGATATTTTAAGAATTCCAATATTAATATTCACCAAATTTCTCTCGTATATGTTCACTTAAGATTCCAACGATTTACTCCAGATTTATGTTCATGTCAAGTTTCATCAATCCTCAAATTTCTAGAGACTTATATTCATTTCAAATTTCATACATTTTCTAAACACTATACACATCAAATATCACGATTTTTAAGATTTTTGTTCACTCTGATTTCTTCGTAATTTCTTAAATTTATATTCACTCAAATTTCTACATATCTGTTCACTCTTGAACCACGATTTTTTAAGATTTATAATTATGTCAAGCTCATCCGTGCTTTCCTCAATTTTCTGAGTTATATTCATTTCAAATTTCATCACATTTTCTACAAACTTATATTCACTCAAATATCACCAGATTTCCAAGATTTATGTTCACTCATATTTATTCATCATTCTTAGATTTATATTCACTCAACCTTCTTCAAATATATGTTCACCTAGATCAACGATTCTCAAGATTTATGTTCACGCTGTTTCATCGCCTCAAATTTTAGAGACTTATATTCATTTCAAATATCATCACATTTTAAAAGACCATATTCACTCAAATATCATCGTATTTTAAGATTTATGTTCACTCATATTTCTTCCTAATTCATTAAGATTTATATCTCATTCTCTTCAGATCTATGCACTTAGATTCCACCCATTTTCTTAAGATTTATGTTCATTTAAACCCAAAAGAGTTTCTCCTAACCTCATCACATTTTCTAGAGAGTTATCTTCATTTCAAATTTCTCACTTTGAAGACTTATATTCACTTCATATCATAGATTTTTTTAAGATTTTGTTCACTCAGATTTCGTATTTTAATATTTATATCCACTTCAAATTTCATATCCATGTTCACTTGAGATTCCATGTCATTTTATTAAGATTTATGTTCACGCAAGTTGCATCGTTTTCCTCAAATTTTTTAGAGACGATATTCATTTCAAATTTCATCACATTTTGTGAAGAATTTATTCACTCAAATATCATCTGATTTCTTAAGCTTTGTGTTTACTTCAGATTTCTCTCAAAGATTTCAACATTTATTTTCAACTTTAAACTCTACACTATGTTCACTCATATTCCATCGTATATTTCTTAAGATTTATGTTCATGTCAAGTTTCACCGCTTCCTCAAAATTTCTAGAGACTTATATTCATTTCAAATTTCATCACATTTTCTAAAGACTTATATTCACTCAAAACATCGATTCTTAAGATTTATGTCATCATATTTATTCATAATTTCAAGATTTATATTCACCCAACTCTTCCATCTATGTTCATCTGAGATTTCATCGATTTCTCAAGATTTATGTCCACTGTTTCACCGTGTTTCCCCAAATTTTATAAAGACTTATATTCATTTCAAATTTCATCACATTTTCAAAAGACTTATATTCACTTCAAATATTATCATATTTCTTAAGATTTATGTTCACTACATATTTTTTACATTTATTAAGATTTATATTCATTTCAAATTTCTTCAGATCTATGTGCACTTTAGATTCCATCCATTTTTAAGATTTATGTTCACTTCAACACTGTGTTTCCTCAAACTTCATCATATATTCTAGAGAGTTATCTTCATTTCAAATCAAAGACATTTTTGAAGACTTATATTCACCAAATATCGTCGATTTTTTTAAGATTGTTCACTAATTTCCTTTATATTTCTTAAGATTTATATCCACTTCAAAATTCTACATATCTATGTTCAATCGAGATTCCATCAAATTTTCTTAAGATTTATATTCACATCATGTTTCATCAAGTTTTCTCAAAAATTGAGACTTATATTCATTTCAAATTTCATCACATTTCAAAGAATTATATTCACTCAAATATCATAATTTTTTAAGATTATGTTCACTTCAGATTTATTCTAATTACTAAGATTTATTTCACTTTAAATTTCATGATCTATCTTCACTTCAGATTCCATCCTAATTTCTTAAGATTTATGTTCACGTCAAGTTTCATTAGGTTTTGCTCAAATTTTTTAGAGACTTATATTCATTTTAAATTTTCGCACATTTTTCTGAAGAATTATATTCACTTCAAATATCATTAGATTTTTCAAAGATTTGTGTTCACTTTGTATTTATTCAGAATTTCATATGATTTATATTCACTTTAAATTTCTACATATCTATGTTCACTTGAATTCATCATATTCTTGAGATTTATGTTCACTAGTTTCATCAAGTTTACCTCAAATTTCTAGAGACTTATATTCATTTCAACTTTCATCACATTTTCTAAAGACTTATATTCACTCAAATATCATTTGATTTCAAGATTTTTGTTCACTTCATATTTTTTAAGAATTTCTTAAGATTTAATTCACTCATATTTCTCCTGATCTATGTTCACTTAAGATTCCATCGATTTACTATAGATTTATATTCATGTCAAGTTTCACTGTTTTCCTCAAATTTTCTAGAGACTTATATTTATTTCAAATTTCAACACATTTTCATATTTATATTCACATGAATATCATCATTTTTTAATATTTTGTTCATCAGATTTCTTCCTAATTTTCAGATTTATATTCACTACAAATTTCTACATATCTGTTCACCAGAATCCATTAGATTTTCAAGATTTATGTTCACGCCAAGTTTCACTGCTTCCTCAAATTTTTAGAGTTTATTCATTTCAAATTTCATATGTTCCTAAAGACTTATATTCACTTCAAATATCATCGATTTCTTAAGATTTATGTTCACTATTTCTTCATAATTTCTTAAGATTTATATTCCATCACAACTCTTCTCAAATCTATGTTCACTCTGATTTCCATCGATTTTCAAGAAATATGTTCACGCCAAGTTTCACCGTGTTCCTCAAATTTCTAGAGACTTATATTCATTTTCAATTTTCACATTTTCAAAGACTTATATTCACTTCAAATATCACCGATTTCAACATTTATGTCGACTCGATTTCTAAGAAATTATTAAGATTTATATTCACATCAAATTCCACAGATCTATGTTCACTTGAGATTCCATCCGATTTTCCTAAGATATATGTTCACTCCCAATTCACCTGCTTTCCCTCAAACTCATCACATTTCTAGAGACTTATATTCATTTCAAATTTCATCACACTTTCTAGAGACTTATATTCATTCTCAATTTCATCACATTTCCCAAGACTTATATTCACCTCAAATATCAACGACTCTTTAAGATTTGTTTCACCTCAAGATTTCCGACATTTCCAAGACTCCATATTCACTCAACCTTTCTCAGACCATGTCTCACCTTATCCAACGATTCTCAAGAATTATGTTCACCGTTCCACTGTTTCCTCAATTTCTAGAGACTTATACGATTCCAAATTTCCTTCATTTCAGAACACTATATTTACTCAATCACTGATTTCTTCCATCTTATGTTAACTTAAGATTCCATCAGATTACCCCTTTATTTATTTCGTCAAGTTTCATAAGGTTTTCTCAAATTTTCTAGACTTATATTCATTTCAAATTTCATCAAATTTTCAAAACACTTATATTCACATCAAATATCATATATTTCTTAAGATTTTGTTCACTGCATTTCATCGTAATTTTTAAGATTTATATTCACTTCAAATTTCACATATCTTTGTTCACTCGTAATCCATAAGATTTTCTTAAGAATTATGTTCACGCCAAGTTTCATAGGTTTCTCCTCACCATTTGAGACTTATATTCATTTCAAATTTCATCCCATTTTCTAAAGACTTATGTTTACTTCAAATATCATCCATTTCTTAAGATTTATGTTCACTGCATTCTTCCGTGAATTTATTAAGATATAATCACACCAAATTTCTTCATGATCAATGTTCACTTGAGATTCCACCGATTTTCTTAAGATTTATGTTCACTCCAACTCAACGTTTCCCCAAACTTCATCACATTTTCTGAGACCTATAAATTTCAAATCAACACTCAAGACTTATATTCACTCAAATATCACCGATTTTTAAGATTTGTTCGCCTGTGATGTCTTCAGTATTTCATAACATTTATCCACCTGCATTTCACATTATATATGTTCACTAGAGATTTCATCAAATTTGCTTAAGATTTATGTTCACGTCAATTTTATCGTGATTTCCTCAAATACTTTCGAGACTTATATTCATTTCAAATTTTATCGATTTTGAAGAATTATATTCACTCAAATATCACCTGATTTCTTAAGATTTGTGTTCACTGTATTTCTTCAAGATTTCTTAAGATTTATTTTCACCTTTAAATTTCACAAATCCATGTTCACTTCATATTCCAATCAAATCTTCTTTATGTTCACGCACAATTTCATCGTGTTTTCCTAAAAATTTTAAGACTTATATTCATTTCAAATTTCATCACATTTTCTAAGAATTATATTCACTTCAAATGTCATCGATTTCTTAAGATTTGTGTTCACTGCATTTCTTCATAATTTATTAAGATTTATTTTCACTTTACATTTCATGATCTATGTTCACTCTTGATCCATCATGCTTTCAAGATTTATGTTCACCAAGTGTTTCACCTTCCTCAAATTTCTAGAGACTTATATTCATTTCAAATTTCATCACATTTTCTAAAGACTCATATTCACTCAAATATCACCGATTTTAAGAGTTATGTTCACTCATATTTCTTCAATTCTTAAGATTTATAATCACATCAAATTTCTTCAGATTATTGTTCACTTGAGATTCCATCATATTTTCTTAAGATTTATGTTCACCAAATTTCATCGTTTTTCTCAAACTCATCATATTTTCAGACTTATATTCATTTCAAATTTCATCACACTAAGACATATATTCACTCAAACATCATCAGATTTTAAGATTTGTTCACTCAGACTCTTCCAGATTTTTTAAGATTTATATCCACCTTACTTCATACATGTCCACCTGAGATCCATCAAATTTGTTTAAGATCCATGTCCAAGCTATCAAGCCTTCCCAATTTTTGGAGACTTATATTCATTCCAAATTCCAAACATTCTGTGAAGACTCATATTCACCTCAAACATCACCCAGATTCTCTTAGATTATGTTCACCCTGTACTCCTTCACCATTCTCAAGATTTATTCTCACTTAAATTCCTCACGATGTATGTTCACCCCATATCCATCAAATTTTCTTAAGATTTATGTTCACGCCAAGTTCCAACGTTTTCCTCAAAATTTTTAAGTCTTATACTCATTTCAAATTTCATCACATTTTATGAAGAATTATATTCACCCAAACATCATCGATTTCTTAAGATTTGTGTTCACTTTGTACCTGAACTCTTAAGATTTATTTCTCTTCAACCTCACGATCTATGTTCACTTCCATTCCATCGTGTTTCTTAAGATTTATGTTCACGTTTTCACGTTCCTCAAATTTTCTAGAGACTTATATTCATTTCAAATTTCATCACATTTTATGAAGAATTATAAACTCATATCAATAGATTTTATAAAGATTTCACTTCGTGATTTCATACTTTCAAGACTTATATTCACTTAAATTCTCATGATTCATGTTCACTTCGTATCCATCGATTTTCTTAAGATTTATGTTCACGCCAAGTTTCATCAGGTTTTCTCAAATTTTATAGAGACTTTTTATTCATTTCAAATTTCCTTACACTTCTCGTATATCAATAGATTTTTAAAGATTTCAGGTTCTATTTTCTTCTCGTAATTTCTTAAGATTTATATTCACTCAAATTTCTACATATCTATGTTCACTCAATCATCATATTTTTTAAGATTTATGTTCACGCAGTTTCATCATGTTTTCCTCAAATTTCTAGAGACTTATATTCATTTCAAATTTCATCACATTTTCTAAAGACTTATATTCACTCAAATATCATCATATTTTAAGATTTTGTTCACTTCATATTTCTTCCAATCTTAAGATTTATATTCACTAAATTTAATTATCTTTTCACCTCGTAACCACCGATTTTCTTAAGATTTATGTTCACGCAAGTTTCACCGTGCTTCCTCAAATTTCTATAGACTTATAATCATTTCAAATTTCATCACATTTCTTAATCTATATT
This sequence comes from Vicia sativa, assembly GCA_021764765.1. Lineage (NCBI taxonomy): Eukaryota > Viridiplantae > Streptophyta > Magnoliopsida > Fabales > Fabaceae > Vicia > Vicia sativa. The sequence continues at coordinate 207,552,002 of CM038795.1, read as the reverse complement.
CATCAAATATCATCGATTTCTTAAGATATATGTTCACTATATTTCTTCATAATTTCTTAAGATTTATATTCACTCAACTTTCTAGATCTATGTTCACTTTAGATTTTCATTTCCTTAAGATTTATGTTCACACGCTGATCAAGTTTTCTCAAATTTTCTAGACTTATATTCATTTCAAATTTCATCACATTTTCTAAAGACTTATTCAATCAAATATCATCATTTTAAGATTTATGTTCACTTATTTTCGTAATTTATTAAGATTTATTCACATCAAATTTCTTCAGATCATGTTCACTGAGATTCCATCGATTTTTTAAGATTAATGTTCACTTCAAATTTCATCGCTTTCCTCAAACATCATGACATTTCTAGAGACTTATATTCATTTCAAATTTCATCACATTTTTAAGACTTATATTCACTTCAAATATCACGATTTTTAAGATTGTGTTTCAGATTTCTTCTGTAATTACTAAGATTTATATCCACTCAAATTCTCATATACATGTTCACATGAGATTCCATAAAAATTTTAAGATTTATGTTCACGCAAGCTCATCGTGTTTTTGTCAAATTTTGAGACTTATATTCTTTCAAATTTCCAACATTTTGTGAAGAATTATTTCACTTCATATGTCATCGGATTTTCTTAAGATTTGTGTTCACTTCGTATTTCTTTAGAATTTCTTAAGATTTATTTTCACTTTAAATTTCTACAGATCTATGTTCACTTTAGATTCCATCGTATTTTCTTAAGATTTATTTTCACGTCAAGTTTCATCAGGTTTTGCTCAAATTTTCTAGAGACTTATATACATTTCAAAATTTTTCACATTTTCAAAAGACTTATATTCACTTCAAATATAATTAGATTTCTTAATATTTTTGTTCACTTTGTATTTTTTAAGAATTTCTTAAGATTTATATTCACTTCAAATTTCTTACTATATATGTTCACTTAAGATTCCATCGTCTTTACTTCATATTTATGTTCATGTCAAGTTTCATTAGTTTTCCTCAAATTCCTAGAGACTTATATTCATTCCAATTTCATCACATTTTCTAAAGACTTATATTCACATCAAATATCATCATATTTAAGATTTTGTTCACTTATATTTCTTCTAATTTCTTAAGATTTATATTCACTTCAAATTTCACATATCTTGTTCACTTGAATCCATTAGATTTTCAAGATTTATGTTCACGCCAAGTTTCATCAGTTTTCCTCAAATTTCTAGAGACTTATATCATTTCAAATTTCATCACATTTCTAAAGACTTATATTAACTCAAATATCATCAAATTTTAAGATTTATGTTCACTCATATTTCTTCATAATTTCTATATATTTATATTCACTTAAATATCTTCTGATCAATGTTCACTTCAGATTCCATTGTATTTTCTTAAGATTTATGTTCACGCCAAGTTTCAATGTGTTTTCCTCAAATTTTCTAGAGACTTATATTCATTTCAATTTCATCACATTTCTAAAGACATTCACTCAAATATCATTGACTTAAGATATTTATTCACTCAAATTCTTCGTGATCTATGTTAACTTCAAGATTCCACCCATTTTCCCATTTATTTTCGAAAGTTTCAAGGTTTTTCCCAAATTTTCAGAGACTATATTCATTTCAAATTTCATCAAATTTCAAAACACTTATATTCACATCAAATATAATCCATTTCAAGATTTTGTTCACCTGTATTCTTCTAATTCTTAAGATTTATATCACACCAAATTTCTACATATATTTGTTCACTTTAGAATCCATAAGATTCTTAAAGAATTATGTTCAAGTTTCATCGCTTCCCAAATCTACTAGAGACTTATATTCATTTCAAATTTCATCACATTTCTAAAGACTTATGTTCACTTCAATATCATAAGACTTAAGATTTATGTTCACTGTATTTTGAAAATTTCATTAAAATTTATATTCACATCAAATTTCTTCACATCTATGTTCACTTGAGATTCAATCCATTTCTTAAGATTTATGTTCACCAAACTTCATAAGGTTTTCTCAAATATCACATTTTCTAGAGACTTATATTCATTTCAAATTTCATCACATTTCAAGACTTATATTCACTCAAATATCATCATATTTTTTAAAGACTTGTGTTCACTTCGTATTTCTTCAGTATTTCAAAAGATTTATATCCACTTCAAATTTCGACATATCTATGCTCACCTTATATTCCATCAAATTTTCTTAAGATTTATGTTCACGTACAGTTTCATTAGGTTTTCCTCAAATTTTTTTAAGACTTATATTCATTTCAAATTTCACCACATTTCAAAGAATTATATTCACTAAATGTCACCGATTTTCTTAAGATTTGTGTTCACTTCGTATTTCTTTAATTTTAAGATTTATTTTCACTTTAAATTTCTACAAATCTATGTTCACTTATTCCACGATTTTCAAGATTTATGTTCACGCCAAGTTTCTTCTGGTTTTCCTTAAATTTTCTAGACTTATATTCATTTCAAATTTCCTCATTTTCTAAAGAATTATATTCACTCAAATATCATTAGATTTTTAGATTTTGTTCACTGCATTTCTTCAAAATTATTTTAAGATTTATATTCACTCAAATTCCAACATCTATGTTCACTATAGAATCCATCATATTTCTTAAGATTTATATTCACGCAAGTTTCATCAAGTTTTCCTCAAATTTTCTAGACTTATATTCATTTCAAATTTCATCACATTTTCTAAGACTTATATTCACATCAAATATCATCAGATTTCTTAATATTTTTTCACTTCGTATTTTCTAAGAATTTCAAGATTTATATTCAATTCAAATTTCTCCAGATCTATGTTCACTTTAATTCCATCGATTTACTTAAGATTTATGTTCATCCGTTTCATGTGTTTTCCTCAAATTTTGTAGAGACTTATATTCATTTCAAATTTCATCACATTTTCTAAAGACTTATATTCAAATCAAATATCGATTTTAAAGATTTGGGTTCACTGATTATTCAAGATTTTAAGATTTATATCCATTTCAAATTTCGATATCTATGTTCACTGAGATTACATCAAATTTCTTAAGTTTATGTTCACGAAAATTTCATCGGTTTTCCTCAAAATTTTAAGACTTATATTCATTTAAATTTTCATCACATTTCTGAAGAATTATATTCACTACAAATGTCATCCGATTTCTTAAGATTGTGTTCACTCTGCAATTCTTCAGTATTTCTTAGGATTTATATTCACTTCAAATTTCTCATGATCTATGTTCACCTGATTCCATCGATTTTCTTAAGATTTATCTCTCAAGTTTCATCGTGTCTCATACAAACTTTTAGACTATATTCATTTCAAGTTTTCACTTCTAAGAATTATATTCACTTGAAATATCATAAGATTTTATAAGATTGTGTTCACGATTACAATTTTAAGATTTATATTCATCAAATTTCACATATATCTATGTTCACTTTAGAATCCATCATATTTTCAAGATTTATGTTCACGCTGTTTCATCAGTGTTTTTTTCAAATTTTTAGACTTATATTCATTTCAAATTTCATCACATTTTCTAAAGACTTATATCACTTCAAATATCATTAGATTTCTTAAGATTTTTGTTCACTGTATTTTTAAGAATTTTTAAGATTTATATTCAATTCAAATTTCCTTGATCTATGTACTTCCAAGATTCCATCGATTACTTCAAATTTATGTTCATGTCAAGTTTCATCAGTTTCCTCAAATTTTCTAGAGACTTATATTCTTTTTAAAATCATCACATTTTCTAAAGACTTATATTCTTATAAAATATCATTAGATTTCTTAAGATTTTTGTTCACTAGATGTCTTCAAATTCTTAAGATTTATATTTAGTTCACCCTACATATCTTGTTCACTTGAATCCATCAAATTTTCTTAGATTTATATCCACGTCAAATTTCATCAAAGCTTCCTCAAATTTTCTAGAGACTTATATTCATTTCAAATTTCATGACATTTTCTAAAGACTTATATTCACTCAAATATCATTAGATTTCTTAAGATTTTTTGTTCACTGATTTTTAAGAATTTATGATTTATATTCATCAAATTTCTTCGATCTATGTTACTTAAGATTCCATCGTATTTTCTTCAAGATTTATGTTCATGTAGTTTCATCGCTTTTTCTCAAATTTTCAGAGACTATATATTCATTTCAAATTTCATCACATTTCTAAACACTATTCAAACTAAATATCATGATTTTAAAGATTGTGTTCACTCAGATTATTCAAGAATTTTAAGATTTATATCCATTTATTTGACAAATCTATGTTCACTTAGATTCCATCAAATTAAGTATTATACGAAATTTCACCGTGTTTTCCTCAAAAATTTTAAGACTTATATTCATAAAATTACATCACATTTCTGAAGAATTATATTCACTCAAATATCATCGGATTTCTTAAAATTTGGTTCACTTCAGATTTGTTTAGAATTTCTTAAGATTTATTTCACTTAAATTCTCATGATCCATGTTCACCTCGATCCAACGATTTCTTTAGATTTATTACTCATCAAGTTTCATCAGTCTCCTCAAATTTTCAGAGACTTATATTCATTTCAAATTTCACATTTTCCAAGAATTATATTCACTCAAATATCATTAGATTTTATAAAGATTTGTGTTCACTTTGTTTCGTAATTCTTAAGATTTATATTCACTCAAATTTCTACATATTCATGTTCACTTGAATCCATCATTTTCTTAAGATTTATGTTCACGTCAAGTTTCATCTCGTTTTCTCAAATTTTCTAGAGACTTATATTCATTTCAAATTTCATCACATTTTCTAAAGACTTATATTCACCTCAAATATCATTAGATTTCTTAAGTTTTGTTCGCTAGTATTTCTTTAAAATTTATTAAGATTTATATTCACATAAAATTTCTCATATCTATGTTCAATTGAGATTCCAATGCATTTTCTAAGATTTATGTTCACTAAACTTCATCAAGTTCTCAAACTCATCACATTTCTGAGATTATAGTCATTTCAAATTTCACCATTTTATGAAGACTTATGTTTACTTCAAATATCATCCATTTTAAAGATTTATGTTCACTTCATTTCTTCTCAAGATTTAAGATTTATATACACTCAAATTTCTCATATCTATATTCACTGAGATTCCATCAAATTTTCTTAAGATTTATGTCGACTTACGCCCATCGTGTTTCCTCAAATTTTCAAGACTTTTATCATTTCAAATTTCATCATTTTCTAAAGAATTATATTCACTAACATATGATCATTTTGTTAAGATTTATTCATCAAATTTCTACATCTCTTTGTTCACGCATAATCCATCGATTTCTTAAGTTATGTTCACCGCAAGTTTCACTCAAAGCCTCCTAATTTGTGAGATTATATTCTTTTCTAATTTTATCATTTTTAAGACTTATATTCACTAAATATCATCATATTTTAAGATTCATGTTCACTTCATATATCTTATAATTTCTTTAGATTTATTACTTAACTTTCTTTAGATCTATGTTCACTGCATTTCCTTCTGTTTTCTTATGATTTATGTTCACGCAAGTTTCATCATGTTTTCCTCAAATTTTCTAGAGACTTATATTCATTTCAAACATCACATTTTCTAAAGACTTATATTCACTCAAATATCATCGATTTTAATATTTATGTTCACTGTGATTTTAAAATTTATTAAGATTTATATCTCAATTTCTTCATATCATGTTCACTTGAGATCCATCCATTTTCTTAAGATTTATGTTACTCACCCATCGTGTTTTCCTCAAACTCATCACATTTTCTAGAGACTTATATTCATTTCAAATTTCATCACATTTTAAAGAAGACATATTTACTCAATTCATCATCCCGATTTTTAAAGATTTTGTTCACTGCATTTCTTCATTTCTTAGATTTATATGCACTCAAATTTCCACATATCTATGTTCACTCGATTCCATCAAATTTTCTTAAGATTTATGCACGAAAGTTTCAACAGTGTTTCTCCCCAAATTCTTAAGACTTTTATCATTTCAAATTTCATCAAATTTCTAAAGAATTATATTCACTTCAAATATCATCGGATTTTCTTAAGATTGTGTTCACTATATTTCTCTTAATTTCTTAAGATTTATTTTCACTTTAAATTTCATGATCTATGTTCACTTGATTCTTTTTTTTAAGATTTATGTTCACGCCAAGTTTCATCAAATTTTCCTCAAATTTCAGAGCTTATATTCATTTCAATATTCTCACATTTTCTAAAGAATTATATTCACTCAAATATCAATAGGTTTTAAAGATTATGTTCACTGTGATTCTTAATTTCTAAAGATTTATATTCACTCAAATTTCACATCTATGTTCACTTTAATCCATCATATTTTCTTAAGATTTATGTTCACGCCAAGTTTCACCGTGTTTTCCAAATTTTTGAGACTTATATTCATTTCAAATTTCATCACATTTTCTAAAGACTTATATTCACTTCAAATATCATTATGTTTCTTAAGATTTTGTTCACTGTATTTTTAAGAATTTCTTAAGATTTATATTCACTCAAATTTCTTCGATCATGTTCACTTAAGATTCCATCATTTACTTCAGTTTATGTTCATGTCAAGTTTCATCGTGTTTCCTCAAATTTCTAGAGACTTATATTCATTTCAAATTTCATCACATTTTCTAAACACTTATATTCATCAAATATGATCAAATTTCTTAAGTTTTGTTCACTGTATTTTCGTAATTTCAAGATTTATATTCACTTCAAATTTACATATCTTTGTTCACTCATAATCCATCGATTTTCTTAAGATTTATGTTCACGCCAAGTTTCACTAAGCTTTCCCTCAAATTTCTGAGGCTTATATTCATTTCTAATTTCATCACATTTTCTATAGACTTATATTCACCAAATATCATCATATTTTTAAGATTCATGTTCATCATATTTCTTCATAATTTCTTTAGATTTATATTCACTTAACCGCCTTCTATCTATGTTCACTCTCAAATTCCATCCTGATTTTTGATGATATAACCAAGTTTCACAAAGTTTTCCTCAAATTTCTAGAGACTTATATTCATTCAAATTTCATCACTTAAAGACTTATATTCACTCAAATATCACCGATTTCTCATATTTATGTTCACTCAGATTCTTTAAATTTATTAAGATTTATATTCACATCAAATTTCTTCTCAGATCCATGTTCACATGAGTTCCACCGATTTCTTAAGATTTATGTTCACTCAAACTCACATCGTGTTTTCCTCAAACTCATCACAATTTCTAGAGACTTATATTCATTTCAAATTTCATTACATTTTATGAAGACTTATATTTAACTCAAATATCATCTCGATTTTAAAGATTTGTGTTCACTCATTTCTTCGATTTTAAGATTTATATCCACTTCAAATTTCATATCTATGTTCACTGAGATTCAAATTTCTTAAGATTTATGTTCACTTCAGATTTCTTCTGAATTTTTAAGATTTATTTTCACTTGAAATTTATGATCTATGTTCACTTCCATTGCATCCTATTTCTTAAGATTTATATTCATCAAGTTTCACTGTTTGCTCAAATTTTCTAGAGAATTATATTCATTTCATCATCACATTTTTGAAGAATTATATTCACTCAAATATCATTAGATTTTTATAAGATTCTGTTCACTTTGTATTTCTTCTAATTTTTAAGCTTATATTCACTCAAATTTCTACATTCCATGTTCACTTTAATCCATCATATTTTCTTAGATTTACATCACCAAGTTTCACTGTGTTTTCCTCAAATTTTCTAGAGACTTATATTTATTCCATTTCATCACGCTTTCTAAAGACTTATATTCACTCTCAAATATTACCCATTTCAAGATTTTTGTTCACTCAGATTTTCCTCTTTTAACTCTTAATTTATATGTTCACCTAAATTTCTTAGATCTATGTTCACCAAGATTCCACCAGATTCTCTAGATTTATGTTCATGTCGTTTCACTCAAGTTTTTCTCAAATTTTTAGAGACTTATATTCATTTCAAATTTCATCACATTTCAAAAACTTATATTCACATCAAATATCATCGATCTTAAGATTTTGTTCACTGATTTTTAAATTTCTTAAGATTTATATTCACTTCAAATTTCACATATTTATGTTCAATTCGAATCATCATATTTTAAGATTTATGTTCACGCCAATTTTCATTAGTTTTCTCAAGTTTCTTAGACTATATTCATTTCAAATTCATCACATTTCTAAAGACTTATATTCACTTCAAATATCATTGATTTCAAATATTTATGTTCATTTCATATTTTCATAATTTCTTAAGATTTATATTCACTTCAACTTTCTCGTGATCTATGTTCACTCGATTTCCATCGCATTTTCCACTGATTTATGTTCACATCAAGTTTCATTAGGTTTTCCCAAATTTCTAGAGACTTATATTCATTTCAAATTTCATCACATTTCTAAAGACTTATATTCCTCCAATATCACAGATTTCAAAGATTTATGTTCACTCAAATTTTTTCAGATCTATGTCCACCTGGATCTCCTGATTTTTTGAAGACTTTAGATCACTCAAATTCATCAGGTTTCCTCAAACTTCATCACATGTTCTAGAGATATGTCATTTCAAATTTCATCACATTTCTCAAGACTTATATTCACCCAAACACCTGATTTTAAGATTTGTGTTCACATCAATTCTTCCAAGATATCTTAGATTTATATCCACTTCAAATTTCACATGTCTATGTTCACTGAGATTCCATCAATTTTCTTAAGATTTATGTCTTCATCAGTTTCATCAGTTTTCCCAAATTTTTTCAGGACTTATATTCATTTCAAATTTCATCACATTTTGTGAAGAATTATATTAACTCAATCACCATGATTTTCTTAAGATTTGTGTTCACTTTGTATTCCTCTAACTCTTAAGATTTATTTTCACTTTAATTTCCACAAATCCATGTCCTCTCCAGACCCAATTGTCTTAAGATTTTGTTCACGCCAAGTCCATTCACTCCTGCCTTCTTAAATTTTCCAAGAGACTTATATTCACTCAAATTTCATCACATTCTCCCAAGAATTATAATAGACACAACTCAATATCTCATTATTAAATAATTAGAATCTTTAATCATTAATTTTATTGAAATTTAATTACGGCATTTTGGATCATTGGAATCACAAAACAAATAGCCTGGATCATTCGGTGCTGTTCAGTCAGTGGAGGAGCAAAAGTCCTGATCAATCATCTGTCTTATCATTATCTTATAAGAACAAACCCAAAGGAAAAGAGAAACCATTCTGGAATTTTCATCCACGTGAGATGAGAAGAGGGAAATAATATGAAAGTGTCAAAATCCACTAATTTTAAGGTAAGGTGATTTTTATCTCGATTATTATACTCATGAGTTTATAATCAATAGGATTGATTAATGTTAGAAACTCAATTTAGGATTCTAGGTTTGTTGATTTAACTCAAATTTACTCAATTTCATGAGTAGAATGAATGGATGTTATAGATTGTTGGATGGTTGGTAATCACTGCTTTTAATTAATATATTATATTAATATTTTCAAATTACCGATCAATATTTATTACATTTAGAATATTCATATTAATTAGTATATCATTAATTTATCTCAAGATTGTTCGTCCGAGTTTTATTGTCGTCTGTAAAATATTCTGATCCGATATTTAATTCTGAATTATTTTAATTGATTGAATTAATAATATTGGTAGATATTTTGTGTGTTAATTATAAGAATAAATTAAGTGAGGATTATTTGGGAAAAGTTGGTTTTAATCACTTTACTAGTAAGTTATCATAAACCACTTCTCATTTTCTTCCATCCAACACTTCCTTATTTTCCTTCCATTCAACATACCAAAGCCAAACAAGTGCAAGAGAGAAAGCTAGTAAGAATATCATTTAAACCCTACCTTGTTTTCTTTCCTTTGAAAAACAAAAACCTAAAATAGAAACTCAGGAAAGTGAGGGTTTTGGGAGGAAGGAGAAGAAGAGGAGCAAGAGGGAATCTCATGGTGGAGATGTCAGACCATCAAGAATCATAAGCTTCCTGGTAAGGGGTTTGATTTCTTCCATTTCAATAGTAGGGTTGATGTTATATATGGATTTGGGAAAATTGATAGCAGTTTTATGATTTTGTCAATATCATGAAATGTTTAGAGGTTAAAATTTGGTGAGATTATGAGTACATTATTAGTAGTATGATATAATGAAATATAGATGATGGAAATAGAAAGAAAACAAATAGTAAAATTGAAAACCTTAAAACTGGAAACACTAAAAACGCAGAATTTTGAAAACATAGATCTTTATATAACAAACTAAAATAAAGGTAAAGTGCTATAGCTTGAATACCCCCACACACATATATCAACTAATAATCATTGAAAAAATATTATTCCATATGAATCTAGAATTTCTTCATAAATAGATTATAATAGGATCATAGAAACTCTCATTGTATGTTAAAATATATGATACTAGATTCAAAGATTTTAAAACGTGAATATATATCATTGGAGGCCACCCCTCAACATGAGGCCCTCGCCTCCCTTATTGAATAACAAGAACAGACGTCATTCCTCCATCCATGCTGTTTTATGCTTTGCATTTTGCTTAGTCTCGCTTGTCAGAAAATAGATTTCATTTTCCACCAATTTATATGTCCTATAATTTTCCCGTAATGGTCGCTTTCCAATTATCCCAATTCCAATTCTAATACTTTGTAACCATAAAATATAATTAGGAGATAAGATAGTAAATTAAATTAGAACCTCATTATGTCCCATTTTCCAATTCCCAGATTCTACACTATGCAAGTTAACTTAATCTGTCGAAACTGACGCCAGCTAAGTCTGACTCTGTAGAATGTAATGGTGAGGTTAGTTTTAGAAATCACGAGTTTTACCGGGTCAATCAAAATGTCAATTTACGGTAAAATTGAATGGGACTGTGTTTTAGTAGATTTAAGGCACATTCCTATAAACCTCAGTCACGCTAGATCATTATGATCATCAACCTGCCATTAGGAGTTTACCTCTCGCGACCACATCTAAGAACGCCTTGACCTTTCCGTTTCTCCAATTTAGTGATTAATTTAATACCTATATACAACGCCACGAGATACATGTTCTTGTAACATGACGATGATGATCAACTGATGTTGTTAATAAATGCCCCAATCAGTAATCGCTGACTCAATGAATTTTATGTTGTTTGCATAATGCAATTATGATGCCATGATATACTATCTTGTTTTGGACAACTTATGCATGTGGGTTTATGCCAATCTGACGAGCCGCATGACGTTGTTGTGTCACGGTTGTTTTACTGTCCAGTCAATAATACATCATGTTTAAGAGGCTCTTATGCCGTTGATGATTTACAATGAGCTAAGATCTACTTTATGCTCAAGTGTCCCAATTTGTGGACGTTTATTGGCACCATGCATAACATAGTCGTGTCCTCATGGAGCCTACATGTTTATGTCTGAGTTGTCTGGCTGGGTTTTGCTGATACTGACTAGATTATCTGAAATGACATGCCATGATGTCTCAGATGACGTCGTGATGACGTACCATGCCACAACATGATGGCCTTTAGCCAAAGGTGAAGACGGACCTTGTTCAACCCAGATGACTTGTCTGTGTCATTTATATCATCAGCATTATCAATGTTGGTCCACTTGTTGTTCAAGACTCAACCGTTAATTGTGATGTATTAGCCCCGACCACTGCATGCATGAGCTCCATGGTTGTTGTGACGCCTATGCCGATGAGATGTTACGTGATAATGTGCAGATTATACACAATCATGGACGATCAGCAAAGCAAGAGTTTGATCATGCTGGAATCACATCTCATTAATCCATAACCCCTATAACCGGTCAATTATTATTATTATATATATATATATATTATAATTGCCCTAATTATATGTTTTGGAGCATCTCAATCTTTATTTGTCCTCACTGCCACCCATACTTATAACTATGTTATGAAGACTGAGTCTTATCACGTTAGTTTGTGCCTGGTGTCGCCTGACACGAGCACTTAAATATTTATGTCGCCTTGTTGTTGTTATTTTATTATTATTCCTTTGTGAATAAGAACCATGATTCATAAAACATGATTTTGATGAGGAAGTTTAATAAAGGAAATGTTTTGATTTATGAATCAATTTATGTTTCTCGATGCTATGTATCCAAATTTATACTAAAGAAACTGTTTTAGTGAGGTTTTTGATGGTAATCAAGATTTAATTTATAAAATTTAAATTACTCCGATTTTTGCATATAAAACTCAAGTGAATTGGGGTGTTATGCTGATTGTGTTAACCACCATGTTGTTGTCGATGATTTTTTATTGGATGCAAGACCGTAAAGGAATGATTGGGTTTGAGTCAGTTAGAGGATGTCAAATTAAGTGTTTTCGCCATGTAACTGGGAATTCCAAGCCCCAAGATGGAGGAACCGAGTTCCCATAGTAAATTCAGAGAGTCATCCCGAACTGGAACTGGTAATTTCGGGAGGAACCGGTTCCCATGAAATTTTGCATGAATGAATATTTTTAGTAGAACCGTTCCCAGTCAGAGGAACCGAGTTCATAGTAAACCGAGGCGTGTTTTCAGAATGGTGGGAACTGGTTCTTCCTGGGAAACCTATACCGTAGCTTTTTCAAAAATATGTCAAACTTTAAAACTCTATTTTCAAAACCATAACTCTTTTTGAGGCTGCTGTTGTTCTTTAAATTAAAAATTTATATTATAAAATGGAGAAATACTATTTAATAGATTTTATTTTGAAAAAGGCTGATTTTTGATGTTTCGTGTTGTTTTCTCATATATTCATGATTCAGATTATATCATGGTTGTTATTGGTGAAGTTTATGCATGGTATGTTGTTGTTGATATCATAGCCGAATAAGCATGCTTGATGTGCATGATGCATTCGTGGAGTTAATTCCATTGTGTGGAATCTGACTTGAATAGACAACACCGTGCTCCAAATATTAGTGTGAAGTAGCTAGATTCTGTTCGAACGATGTATCACTTAATCGAGGATTAACGCCAGGTCCGAGTTAGAAAGGAACAATGTGTGTATTTAGGTCATTATTGGTACCACATGCATAGAGTCAAGATCATTATTTGTTGGATTATACATGTTAGGATGGATGGTGTTTTAGTCTCGTTATTTGTAATGTGATACTAATGATCATATGCTAAGATCCGATTATGTCAATTGTGGTGAATTATGTCTTATATATTTTATTGCTTTTGATGAACTTATAATGCATTTCAATTGTGATGAAATTCACCCACTTTGATGATTTCAGAAGTCTTAGTCGCTTAGGAGTTGAAGAGATGACTCTTAAGCTATGCACATAGTTTATCCACAAGTATGTTGGGTTGCTGCCTCGTAGTTGTAACGGAGAACATTGTTGCGAGTTATATTAAAACTTTGTTTTCTTGGATATGTTGAATAATTATTGATTGAATTCATCTATTTTCATGTGTAGAACATGTCTTCAAGTTTAATTATGTTAATGAAGTTCTAGCCACATGACAATTGTATGAGATTTTCTTTTAAATAAATCGGATGCCCTGTTTTACATGTTAGCTCCGAATTCAATTATTATTCGTAAGTATTTTAGAAGGGTGTTACAATATTCACTTCAAACATCATTAGATTTTTAAGATCTTATTCACTCGTATTTTTCGTAATTTTTAAGATTTATATTCACTCAAATTTCACATATCTATGTTCACTCGTAATCCATCATATTTAAGATTTATGTCTCAAGTTTCAATAGGTTTTCCCAATTTTCTAGAGACTTATATTCATTTCAAATTTCATCACATTTTCTAAAGACTTACATTCACTCAAATATCCGATTTCTTAAGACTTTTGTTCACTGATTTTTAATAATTCTAAGATTTATATTCACTCAAATTTCTCGATCTATGTTCACTAAGATTCCACCGATTTACTTCTTTATGTTAATGTCAAGTTTCATAAGGTTTTCAAAATTTTTAGAGATTATATTCATTTCATTTTCAACACTTATATTCACATCAAATATCATCTCGATTTCTTAAGATTTTTGTTCACTGTATATCTTTGGAATTTCTTAAGATTTATATTCACTTCAAATTTACAAATCTATGTTCACTCTATCCACCGATTTCTTAAGATTTATGTTCACGCCAAGTTTCAATGTTTTCCTCAAATTTCCTAGAGACTTATATTCATTTAAATTTCATCATTTTTTAAAGACTTATATTCACTCAAATATCATCAAATTTTAAGATTCATTTTCACTCAGATATCTTCATAATTTTAAGATTTATATTCACTCAAATTTTTACATATATATGTTCACTCTGAGAATCCATCAAAGTTTCAAGATTTATGTTCACGCCAAGTTCCATCAGTTTCTCTCAAATTTTCTAGAGACTTATGTGATTTCAAATTTCATCACATTTTCTAAAAATTATATTCACTCAAATGTCATCGATTTTCTAAAGATTTGTGTTCACTCAGATTTCAAAATTCTTAAGATTTGTTTCACCAAAATTCTATAGAACTAAATTTGCTTCAGACCTGTATTTTCTCTTTGATTTTGTGCACGCCAAGTTTCATCGTTTTGCTCAAATTTTCTAAAGACTTTGTTTATTTCAAATTTCATCACATTTTCAAGAATTATATTCAATCATATCATTAGATTTTTTAAGATTTGTGTTCACTATTTATTTCTGTAATTTTTAAGATTTATAATCAATTCAAATTCTACATTCTATGTTCACTCTAATCCATCATATTTCTTAAGATTTATGTTCACGCAGTTTCTTCCGGTTTTCCTAAAATTTTCAGAGACTTATATTCATTTCAAATTCTCACATTACCTTCATGCATTTCAAGATTTCTCGTCTCTTCTCAGATTTTCCGCCCCCATTTTAAGAACTCTTAAGATTTATATTCACTTTAAATTTCTTTAGATCTAAGTTCACTTAAGATTCCATCGATTTACCTCAGATTTTTGTTCATGTCAAGTTTCATCGTGCCTCCCAAATCTCAAGAGACTTATATTCATTTCAAATGTCAACATTTCTGAAGACTTATATTCACTTCAAATGTAATCATTTTTCATAAGATTTGTGTTCACCCAGAATCCATCATATTTTCTTAAGATTTATATTCACCCAGAGTTCTCTGTGTTTTCCAAATTTTCTAGAAACTTATATTCATTTCAAATTTCATCACATTTTTAAAGACTTATATTCACTTCAAACATCGATTTCTTAAGATTTATTTCACTGTGATATCTTCTAATTTGATTTATATTAACTTCAAATTCTTACATGTTCACTTAGATTCCACAAATTTTCCAAAGATTTATGTTCACGTAGTTTCATCAAGTTTTCTCAAATTTTCTAGTCTATATTCATTGCAAATTTCACGCTTCAATTATATTCACTTCAAATATCGATTTTCTTATGATTTATGTTCACTTTGTTTCATCTGCTTTTTCTCAAAAATTTCAGACTTATTCAAATTTCATCGCATTTTCAAAGACTTATATTCACTAAATATATCTTAAGATTTGTTTTCACTTTATTTCTTCAAACCTTCTTAAGATTTTTATTCACTTAAAATTCTTCAAATCTATGTTCACATCAGATTCCATCGTATTTTCTTAAGATTTATGTTTACGTCACGTTTTATCAAGTTTTCATCTAATTTTCTAGAGACTTATATTCATTTCAAATTTCATCACATTTTATAAAGACTTATATTCACTTCAAATAACATCATATTTTCTTAAGATTTATGTTCACGTCAAGTTTCATCAGTTTTTCTCAAATTTTCTAGAGACTTATATGCATTTAAAATTTCAACGCAGTTTCTAAAGACTTATATTCACTTCAAATATCATCATATTTCTAAAGAATTAAGTTCACTTAGTATTTATTCATAATATCTTAAGATTTATATTCACTTCAAATTTCTTCAGATCTATGTTCACTTCAGATTCCATCATATTTTCTTAACACTTATGTTCACGTTAATGCTTATCAAGTCATCATATTTTATAGAGACTTCATTAATTTCAAATTGCATCACATTTTCAAAGACTTATTTTCACGCCAACAACATCAAATTTCTTAAGATTTTTGTTCATTTCATATTTTCAAAATTTCTTAAGATTTTTCTAAAGACTATATTCACTTCAAATATCATCGATTTCTAAGATTTATGTTCACTATTTTAGAAATTTTAAGATTTATTCTTCAAATTTCTTCAGATCTATGTTCACTTCAGATTCCATCGTATTTTCTTAAAATTTATGTTCATGTCATGTTTTATCATGTGTTCAACAAATTTTTAGAGACTTATATTCATTTCAAATTTAATCAAATTTTCTAAAGACTTATATTCACACAAATATCACGATTTCAAGTTTTGTTCACTCAGATTTCTTTCGTAATTCCTTAAGATTTACATTCACTCAAATTTCTTCAGATCTATGTTCACTCAGATTCCATCATATTTTATTAAGATTTATACGCCAAGTTTCATCGTGTTTTCCTCAAATTTTCCGTAGACTTATATTCATTCAAATTTCAACACATTTTGAAAATTATATTCACTTTAAATATTATAAGATTTTCTTAAGATTTGTGTTCACTTTGTATTTCTTCTAATTTTACAAGATTTAAGTTCAAGTCGTTTCTAAGGTTTACAATTTTCTATAGACTTATATTCATTTTAAATTTCATTACCTTTCTAGGGACTTATATTCATCAAATATCATTAGATTTCTTAAGATTATGTTTACTGCTTTTTCTTTAGAATTTTTAAGATATCTTTAGTTCTAATTTATTCGATCAATGTTCATTCTTGATTCCATCGTATTTCTTAAGATTTATGTTCACGAGTTTCACTGTTTTCCCATGCTTAAAGAATTATTTTCATTTCAAATTTCATCGCATTTTCTAAAGACTATTCAATATCATCATTTCAAGATTTGTGTTCACTCAGATTTCATCAAAATTTCAAGATTTATATTCACTTCACATTTCTTCCATCTATGTTCATTCTATTTCCATTTTATTTCAAGATTTATGTTCTGTTAAGTCTCATCGTTTTCCAAAAATTTCTAGAGACTTATATTCTTTCAAATTTCATCAATCAGACTTATAATCACTTCAAACAACCCTCGCTTTAAGATTTATGTTCAATTCTTATTTTCAAAATTTCTTAAGATTTATATTCACTCAAATTCTCGATCTATGTTCACTTTAGATTCCATGGTATTTTCTTAAGATTTAGTTCACCAAGTTTCAAAGTTTCCCAAATTTCTGAGACTTATATTCGCTAAAATTTCATAACATTTCAAGAATTATATTCACTTAATATCATCGATTTCTTAAGATTTGTGTTCACTTTCTTCACAATTTCAAGATTCATCCACTTCAAAATTTCTACATATATCTTCACTTTAGATTCATTGTATATTCTTAAGATTTACCACGCCAAATTTCACTGTTTTCCTCAAATTTCTAGCGACTTATATTCATTGCAAATTTCATCACTTCTCAAACACTATCTTCACTTCAAATATCATCTAGTTTTCTTAAGATTGATGTTCACTTTAAGTTTCATTAGTTTTTCCTAAATTTTCTAGAGACTTATATTCATTTCAAATTTCATCCATTTTCTAAGACTTATATTCACTTCAAAATCATCATCATATTCTTAAGATTTGTGCTCAACCGATTTTTGAATTCTTAAGATTTATTCATCAAATTCTTCAGATCCATGTTCACTTTAGATTCCATCGTATTTTCTTAAGATTTGTTCACGCCACGCTTTCATCAAGTTTTCATCAAATTTTCTAGAGACTTATATTCATTTCAACTTTCATCACATTTTCTAAAGACTTATATTCACTTCAAATATCATAAGATTTCTTAAGATTTATGTTCACTCATTTCTTTAGAATTCTTAAGGTTTATCTTTACTCAAATTCCTTCAGATCTATGTCCACTTTAGATTCATCAGATTTTCTTAAGATTAAAGTTCACTTGACGCTTTTATCAAGTTTTCATCAAATTTTCTAGAGACTTATACTCATTTCAAATTTCATCACATTTTCTAAAGACTTATATTCACATCAAATATCATCATTTCTTAAGATTTTTGTTCACTTGTATTTCTTCAAATTTTAAGATTTATATTCACTTCAAATTTCATCAAATCTATGTTCACTTAAATTCCATCGTATTTTATTAAGATTTATGTTCACCAAGTTTCAATGTTTTCCTCAAATTTTCTAGAGGCTTATATTCATTGCAATTTTCATCACATTTTCTAAAGAATTATATTCACTTAAAATATCATCATATTTTTAGATTTGTGTTCATCGTATTTCTTCATAATTTCAAGATATATATCCACTAAATTTCACATATTTCTCCATTTGTGTTCACATCATTCCATCATATTAATTTAAGATTTATGTTACGCTATGTTTCATAAGGTTTTTCACAAATTTTCTAGAGACTTATATTCATTTCAAATTTCATCACATTTTCTAAAGACCTATATTCACTTCAAATATCATCGATTTCTTAAGATTTATGTTCACTTCCTCTTTAGAATTTTAAGATTTATCTTTACTTCAAATTTCTTCAGATCTATGTCCACTTTAGATTCATCGATTTCTTAAGATTAAAGTTCACTGATGTTTTATCGTTTTCATCAAACTTTCTAGAGACTTATATTCATTTCAAAATTCATCACATTTTTAAAGACTTATATTCACATCAAATATCATCGATTTCTTAAGATTTTGTTCACTTATTTTCTTCTAAATTTTAAGATTTATATTCATTCAAATTTCTTCAGATCTATGTTCACCTAAGATTCCATTATATTTTATTAAGATTTATGTTCACGTCAAGTTGCATCAAGATTTCTCAAATTTTCTAGAGACTTATATTCATTTCAAATTTCAACACATTTTCAAGAATTATATTCGCTTAAAATATCATCGATTTTCTTAAGATTAGTGTTCATTTCGTATTTTCCAAATTTCTTATTTTATATCCACTTCAAATTTCTACATATCTATGTTCACATCAGATTCCATCATATTAATTTAAGATTTATGTTTACGTCATGTTTCATAAGGTTTTCCACAAATTTTCTAGAGACTTATATTCATTTCAAATTTCATCACATTTTCTAAAGACTTATATTCACTTCAATATCATAAGATTTCTTAAGATTTATGTTCACTTCACTTTCTTTAGAATTTCTGTTGTTTATCTTCACTTCAAATTCCTTCAGATCTATGTCCACTTTAGATTCCGTCGTATTTTCTTAAGATTAAAGTTCACTTGACGTTTTATCAAGTTTTCATCAAATTTTCTAGAGACTTATACTCATTTCAAATTTCATCACATTTTCTAAAGACTTATATTCACATCAAATATCATCAGATTTCTTAAGATTTTTGTTCACTTCGTATTTCTTCAGAATTTCTTAAGATTTATATTCACTTCAAATTTCATCAAATCTATGTTCACTTCAAATTCCATCGTATTTTATTAAGATTTATGTTCACGTCAAGTTTCATCGTTTTCTCAAATTTTCTAGAGCTTATATTCATTGCAATTTTCAACACATTTTCTAAAGAATTATATTCACTTAAAATATCATCGATTTTCTTTAGATTTGTGTTCACTGTGATTTCTTCAAAATTTCTTAGATATATATCCACTTCAAATTTACATATCTATGTTCACATTCCATTCCATCATATTAATTTAACATTTATGTTACGTTATGTTTCATAAGGTTTTCCACAAATTTTCTAGAGACTTATATTCATTTCAAATTTCATCACATTTTCTAAAGACTTATATTCACTTCAAATATCATCAGATTTCTTAAGATTTTTGTTCACGTATTCTTCTTCTGAATTTCCTAAGATTTATATTCACTCAAATTTCATCAGATCTATGTTCACTTCAAATCCATCGTATTTTATTAAGATTTATGTTCATCAAGTTTCATCCTCAAATTTTCTAAGATTATATTCATTGCAATTTTCAACATTTTCTCAAATTATATTCACTAAAATATCATGATTTCTTAAGATTAGTGTTCCTTCGTATTTTCAATTTTATGATTTATATCCACTAAATTTCTACATATCTATGTTCACATCGATTCCATCATATTAATTTAAGATTTATGTTACGTTATGCTTCATAAGGTTTTCCACAAATTTTCTAGAGACTTATATTCATTTCAAATTTCATCACATTTTCTAAAGACTTATATTCACTTCAAATATCATAATATTTCTTAAGATTTTTGTTCACTTTATTTCTTAATTTCCTAAGATTTATATTCACTTCAAATTTCTTCGATCTATGTTCACCAGATTCCAATGTATTTTATTAAGATTTATGTTCACGTCAAGTTTCATAAAGTTTTCTCAAATTTTCTAGAGACTTATATTCATTGCAAATTTCACACATTTTCAAGAATTATATTCGCTTAAAATATCATCGATTTTCTTAAGATTAGTGTTCATTTCGTATTTCTTCGTAATTTCTTATGATTTATATCCACTTCAAATTTCTACATATCTATGTTCACATCGATTCCATCATATTAATTTAAGATTTATGTTACCAAGTTTCATAAGGTTTTCCACAAATTTTCTAAAGTCTTATATTCATTTCAAATTTCATCACCTTTTCTAAAGACATATATTCACTTCAAATATCATCGATTTCTTAACATTTATGCTCACTTGTATTTTTTGAATTTCTTAAGATTTATCTTTACTCAAATTTCTTCAGATCTATGTTCACTTTAGATTCCATAGTATTTTCGTAAGATTTATGTTCATCACGTTTTATCAAGTTTTCATCAAATTTTCTAGAGACTTATATTCATTTCAAATTTCATCACATTTTCTAAAGACTTATATTCACTTCAAATATCATAAGATTTCTAAGATTATGTTCACTCGCATTTCTTTAGAATTTCCTAAGATTTATCTTTACTTCAAATTCCTTCCATCTATGTCCACTTTAGATTCGCTCATTTCTTTAGATTAAAGTTCACTTGACGTTTTATCAAGTTTTCATCAAATTTTCTTGAGACTTATACTCATTTCAAATTTCATCACATTTTCTAAAGACTTATATTCACATCAAATATCATCGATTTCTTAAGATTTTTGTTCACTTTATTTCTTCTCGAATTTCTTAAGATTTATATTCACTTCAAATTTCATCAAATCTATGTTCCTTCAAATTCCATCGTATTTATTAAGATTTATGTTCACGCCAAGTTTCATCGTTTTCCTCAAATTTTCTAGAGGCTTATATTCATTGCAATTTTCAACACATTTTCTAAAGAATTATATTCACTTAAAATATCAGATTTTCTTTAGATTTTGTTCACTCGTATTTCTACATAATTTCTTAAGATATATATCCACTCAAATTTCACATATCTATGTTCACATCATTCCATCATATTAATTTAAGATTTATGTTACGTTATGTTTCATACGGTTTTCCACAAATTTTCTAGAGACTTATATTCATTTCAAATTTCATCACATTTTCTAAAGACTTATATTCACATCAAATATCATCAGATTTCTCAAGATTTTTGTTCACTTCGTCTCTCTTTAGAATTTCTTAAGATTTATCTTTACTTCAAATTTCTTCAGATCTATGTCCACTTTAGATTCCGTCGTATTTTCTTAAGATTAAAGTTCACTTGATGTTTTATCAAGTTTTCATCAAACTTTCTAGAGACTTATATTCATTTCAAAATTCATCACATTTTTTAAAGACTTATATTCACATCAAATATCATCAGATTTCTTAAGATTTTTGTTCACTTCGTATTTCTTCTAAATTTCCTAAGATTTATATTCAGTTCAAATTTCTTCAGATCTATGTTCACCTAAGATTCCATTATATTTTATTAAGATTTATGTTCACGTCAAGTTGCATCAAGTTTTCGTCAAATTTTCTAGAGACTTATATTCATTGCAAATTTCAACACATTTTCTGAAGAATTATATTCGCTTAAAATATCATCAGATTTTCTTAAGATTAGTGTTCATTTCGTATTTCTTCAGAATTTCTTATGATTTATATCCACTTCAAATTTCTACATATCTATGTTCGCATCAGATTCCATCATATTAATTTAAGATTTATGTTACGTCATGTTTCATAAGGTTTTCCACAAATTTTCTAGAGACTTATATTCATTTCAAATTTCATCACATTTTCTAAAGACTTATATTCACTTCAAATATCATAAGATTTCTTAAGATTTATGTTCACTTCGTCTTTCTTTAGAATTTCTTAAGGTTTATCTTTACTTCAAATTCCTTCAGATCTATGTCCACTTTAGATTCCGTCGTATTTTCTTAAGATTAAAGTTCACTTGACGTTTTATCAAGTTTTCATCAAATTTTCTAGAGACTTATACTCATTTCAAATTTCATCACATTTTCTAAAGACTTATATTCACATCAAATATCATCAGATTTCTTAAGATTTTTGTTCACTTCGTATTTCTTCAGAATTTCTTAAGATTTATATTCACTTCAAATTTCATCAAATCTGTGTTCACTTCAAATTCCATCGTATTTTATTAAGATTTATGTTCACGTCAAGTTTCATCAGGTTTTCCTCAAATTTTCTAGAGGCTTATATTCATTGCAATTTTCAACACATTTTCTAAAGAATTATATTCACTTAAAATATCATCAGATTTTCTTTAGATTTGTGTTCACTTCGTATTTCTTCAAAATTTCTTAAGATATATATCCACTTCAAATTTCTACATATCTATGTTCACATCAGATTCCATCATATTAATTTAACATTTATGTTACGTTATGTTTCATAAGGTTTTCCACAAATTTTCTAGAGACTTATATTCATTTCAAATTTCATCACATTTTCTAAAGACTTATATTCACTTCAAATATCATCAGATTTCTTAAGATTTTTGTTCACTTCGTATTTCTTCTGAATTTCCTAAGATTTATATTCACTTCAAATTTCATCAGATCTATGTTCACTTCAAATTCCATCGTATTTTATTAAGATTTATGTTCACGTCAAGTTTCATCAGGTTTTCCTCAAATTTTCTAGAGGCTTATATTCATTGCAATTTTCAACACATTTTCTGAACAATTATATTCGCTAAAATATCACGATTTTCTTAAGATTAGTGTTGCTTTCAGTATTTCTTCTAATTTCTTATGATTTATATCCACTTCAAATTTCTACATATCTATGTTCACATCAGATTCCATCATATTAATTTAAGATTTATGTTACTATGCCATAAGGTTTTCCACAAATTTCTAGAGACTTATATTCATTTCAAATTTCATCACATTTTCTAAAGACTTATATTCACTTCAAATATCATAATATTTTTAAGATTTTTGTTCACTGTATTTTCCTCGAATTTCCTAAGATTTATATTCATTCAAATTTCTTCGATCTATGTTCACCTCAGATTCCATTGTATTTTATTAAGATTTATGTTCACGCAAGTTTCATAAAGTTTTCCTCAAATTTTCTAGAGACTTATATTCATTGCAAATTTCAACACATTTTCCAAGAATTATATTCGCTAAAATATCATCGATTTTCTTAAGATTAGTGTTCATTTCGTATTTCTTCAGAATTTCTTATGATTTATATCCACTTCAAATTTCTACATATCTATGTTCACATCAGATTCCATCATATTAATTTAAGATTTATGTTACGTCAAGTTTCATAAGGTTTTCCACAAATTTTCTAAAGTCTTATATTCGTTTCAAATTTCATCACCTTTTCTAAAGACATATATTCACTTCAAATATCATCAGATTTCTTAACATTTATGCTCACTTCGTATTTCTTTTGAATTTCTTAAGATTTATCTTTACTTCAAATTTCTTCAGATCTATGTTCACTTTAGATTCCATAGTATTTTCGTAAGATTTATGTTCACGTCACGTTTTATCAAGTTTTCATCAAATTTTCTAGAGACTTATATTCATTTCAAATTTCATCACATTTTCTAAAGACTTATATTCACTTCAAATATCATAAGATTTCTAAAGATTTATGTTCACTTCGTATTTCTTTAGAATTTCCTAAGATTTATCTTTACTTCAAATTCTTTCAGATCTATGTCCACTTTAGATTCCGTCGTATTTTCTTAAGATTAAAGTTCACTTGACGTTTTATCAAGTTTTCATCAAATTTTCTTGAGACTTATACTCATTTCAAATTTCATCACATTTTCTAAAGACTTATATTCACATCAAATATCATCAGATTTCTTAAGATTTTTGTTCACTTCGTATTTCTTAAGATTTATATTCACTTCAAATTTCATCAAATCTATGTTCCCTTCAAATTCCATCGTATTTTATTAAGATTTATGTTCACGTCAAGTTTCATCAGGTTTTCCTCAAATTTTCCAGAGGCTTATATTCATTGCAATTTTCAACACATTTTCTAAAGAATTATATTCACTTAAAATATCATCAGATTTTCTTTAGATTTGTGTTCACTTCGTATTTCTACATAATTTCTTAAGATATATATCCACTTCAAATTTCTACATATCTATGTTCACATCAGATTCCATCATATTAATTTAAGATTTATGTTACGTTATGTTTCATACGGTTTTCCACAAATTTTCTAGAGACTTATATTCATTTCAAATTTCATCACATTTTCTAAAGACTTATATTCACATCAAATATCATCAGATTTCTTAAGATTTTAGTTCACTTCGTATTTCTTCTGAATTTCCTAAGATTTATATTCAGTTCAAATTTCTTCAGATCTATGTTCACCTCAGATTCCATTGTATTTTATTAAGATTTATGTTCACGTCAAGTTTCATAAAGTTTTCCTCAAATTTTCTAGAGGCTTATATTCATTGCAAATTTCAACACATTTTCTGAACAATTATATTCGCTTAAAATATCATCAGATTTTCTTAAGATTAGTGTTCCTTTCGTATTTCTTCTGAATTTCTTATGATTTATATCCACTTCAAATTTCTACATATCTATGTTCACATCAGATTCCATCATATTAATTTAAGATTTATGTTACGTTATGTTTCATAAGGTTTTCCACAAATTTTCTAGAGACTTATATTCATTTCAAATTTCATCACATTTTCTAAAGACTTATATTCACTTCAAATATTATCAGATTTCTTAAGATTTATGTTCACTTCGTCTTTCTTTAGAATTTCTTAAGATTTATCTTTACTTCAAATTTCTTCAGATCTATGTCCACTTTAGATTCAGTCGTATTTTCTTAAGATTAAAGTTCACTTGATGTTTTATCAAGTTTTCATCAAATTTTCTAGAGACTTATATTGATTTCAAAATTCATCACATTTTCTAAAGACTTATATTCACATCAAATATCATCAGATTTCTTAAGATTTTTGTTCACTTCGTATTTCTTCTGAATTTCCTAAGATTTATATTCAGTTCAAATTTCTTCAGATCTATGTTTACCTCAGATTCCATTGTATTTTATTAAGATTTATGTTCACGCAAGTTGCATCAAGTTTTCCTCAAATTTTCTAGAGACTTATATTCATTGCAAATTTCAACACATTTTCCGAACATTTATATTCGCTAAAATATCATCGATTTTCTTAAGATTAGTGTTCATTTCGATTTCTTCTCGAATTTCTTATGATTTATATCCACTTCAAATTTCTACATATCTATGTTCACATCAGATTCCATCATATTAATTTAAGATTTATGTTACGTCATGTTTCATAAGGTTTTCCACAAATTTTCTAAAGTCTTATATTCGTTTCAAATTTCATCACCTTTTCTAAAGACATATATTCACTTCAAATATCATCAGATTTCCTAACATTTATGCTCACTTCGTATTTCTTTTGAATTTCTTAAGATTTATCTTTACTTCAAATTTCTTCGGATCTATGTTCACTTTAGATTCCATCGTATTTTCTTAAGATTTATGTTCACGTCACGTTTTATCAAAGTTTCATCAAATTTTCTAGAGACTTATATTCATTTCAAATTTCATCACATTTTCTAAAGACTTATATTCACTTCAAATATCATAAGAATTCTTAAGATTTATGTTCACTTCGTCTTTCTTTAGAATTTCTTAAGGTTTATCTTTACTTCAAATTCCTTCAGATCTATGTCCACTTTAGATTCCGTCGTATTTTCTTAAGATTAAAGTTCACTTGACGTTTTATCAAGTTTTCATCAAATTTTCTAGAGACTTATACTCATTTCAAATTTCATCACATTTTCTAAAGACTTATATTCACATCAAATATCATCAGATTTCTTAAGATTTTAGTTCACTTCGTATTTCTTCAGAATTTCTTAAGATTTATATTCACTTCAAATTTCATCAGATCTATGTTCACTTCAAATTCCATCGTATTTTATTAAGATTTATGTTCACGTCAAGTTTCATCAGGTTTTCCTCAAATTTTCTAGAGGCTTATATTCATTGCAATTTTCAACACATTTTCTGAACAATTATATTCGCTTAAAATATCATCAGATTTTCTTAAGATTAGTGTTCCTTTCGTATTTCTTCAGAATTTCTTATGATTTATATCCACTTCAAATTTCTACATATCTATGTTCACATCAGATTCCATCATATTAATTTAAGATTTATGTTACGTTATGCTTCATAAGGTTTTCCACAAATTTTCTAGAGACTTATATTCATTTCAAATTTCATCACATTTTCTAAAGACTTATATTCACTTCAAATATCATAATATTTCTTAAGATTTTTGTTCACTTCGTATTTCTTCTGAATTTCCTAAGATTTATATTCAGTTCAAATTTCTTCAGATCTATGTTCACCTCAGATTCCATTGTATTTTATTAAGATTTATGTTCACGTCAAGTTTCATAAAGTTTTCCTCAAATTTTCTAGAGACTTATATTCATTGCAAATTTCAACACATTTTCTGAAGAATTATATTCGCTTAAAATATCATCAGATTTTCTTAAGATTAGTGTTCATTTCCTTCTAATTTCTTATGATTTATATCCACTTCAAATTTCTACATATCTATGTTCACATCAGATTCCATCATATTAATTTAAGATTTATGTTACGTCAAGTTTCATAAGGTTTTCCACAAATTTTCTAAAGTCTTATTATCGTTTCAAATTTCATCACCTTTTCTAAAGACATATATTCACTTCAAATATCATCAGATTTCTTAACATTTATGCTCACTTCGTATTTCTTTTGAATTTCTTAAGATTTATCTTTACTTCAAATTCCTTCAGATCTATGTCCACTTTAGATTCTGTCGTATTTTCTTAAGATTAAAGTTCACTTGACGTTTTATCAAGTTTTCATCAAATTTTCTTGAGACTTATACTCATTTCAAATTTCATCACATTTTCTAAAGACTTATATTCACATCAAATATCATCAGATTTCTTAAGATTTTTGTTCACTTCGTATTTCTTCAGAATTTCTTAAGATTTATATTCACTTCAAATTTCATCAAATCTATGTTCACTTCAAATTCCATCGTATTTTATTAAGATTTATGTTCACGTCAAGTTTCATCAGGTTTTCCTCAAATTTTCTAGAGGCTTATATTCATTGCAATTTTCAACACATTTTCTGAACAATTATATTCGCTTAAAATATCATCAGATTTTCTTAAGATTAGTGTTCCTTTCGTATTTCTTCAGAATTTCTTATGATTTATATCCACTTCAAATTTCTACATATCTATGTTCACATCAGATTCCATCATATTAATTTAAGATTTATGTTACGTTATGTTTCATAAGGTTTTCCACAAATTTTCTAGACACTTATATTCATTTCAAATTTCATCACATTTTCTAAAGACTTATATTCACTTCAAATATTATCAGATTTCTTAAGATTTATGTTCACTTCGTCTTTCTTTAGAATTTCTTAAGATTTATCTTTACTTCAAATTTCTTCAGATCTATGTCCACTTTAGATTCCGTCGTATTTTCTTAGGATTAAAGTTCACTTGATGTTTTATCAAGTTTTCATCAAATTTTCTAGAGACTTATATTCATTTCAAAATTCATCACTTTTTCTAAAGACTTATATTCACATCAAATATCATCAGATTTCTTAAGATTTTTGTTCACTTCGTATTTCTTCTGAATTTCCTAAGATTTATATTCAGTTCAAATTTCTTCAGATCTATGTTCAACTCAGTTTCCATTGTATTTTATTAAGATTTATGTTCACGTCAAGTTGCATCAAGTTTTCCTCAAATTTTCTAGAGACTTATATTCATTGCAAATTTCAACACATTTTCTGAAGAATTATATTCGCTTAAAATATCATCAGTTTTTCTTAAGATTAGTGTTCATTTCGTATTTCTTTAGAATTTCTTATAATTTATATCCACTTCAAATTTCTACATATCTATGTTCGCATCAGATTCCATCATATTAATTTAAGATTTATGTTACGTCATGTTTCATAAGGTTTTCCACAAATTTTCTAGAGACTTATATTCATTTCAAATTTCATCACATTTTCTAAAGACTTATATTCACTTCAAATATCATAAGATTTCTTAAGATTTATGTTCACTTCGTCTTTCTTTAGAATTTCTTAAGGTTTATCTTTACTTCAAATTCCTTCAGATCTATGTCCACTTTAGATTCCGTCGTATTTTCTTAAGATTAAAGTTCACTTGACGTTTTATCAAGTTTTCATCAAATTTTCTAGAGACTTATACTCATTTCAAATTTCATCACATTTTCTAAAGACTTATATTCACATCAAATATCATCAGATTTCTTAAGATTTTTGTTCACTTCGTATTTCTTCAGAATTTCTTAAGATTTATATTCACTTCAAATTTCATCAAATCTGTGTTCACTTCAAATTCCATCGTATTTTATTAAGATTTATGTTCACGTCAAGTTTCATCAGGTTTTCCTCAAATTTTCTAGAGGCTTATATTCATTGCAATGTTCAACACATTTTCTAAAGAATTATATTCACTTAAAATATCATCAGATTTTCTTTAGATTTGTGTTCACTTCGTATTTCTCCAAAATTTCTTAAGATATATATCCACTTCAAATTTCTACATATCTATGTTCACATCAGATTCCATCATATTAATTTAAGATTTATGTTACGTTATGTTTCATAAGGTTTTCCACAAATTTTCTAGAGACTTATATTCATTTCAAATTTCATCACATTTTCTAAAGACTTATATTCACTTCAAATATCATCAGATTTCTTAAGATTTTTGTTCACTTCGTATTTCTTCTGAATTTCCTAAGATTTATATTCAGTTCAAATTTCTTCAGATCTATGTTCACCTCAGATTCCATTGTATTTTATTAAGATTTATGTTCACGTCAAGTTTCATAAAGTTTTCCTCAAATTTTCTAGAGGCTTATATTCATTGCAAATTTCAACACATTTTCTGAACAATTATATTCGCTTAAAATATCATCAGATTTTCTTAAGATTAGTGTTCCTTTCGTATTTCTTCAGAATTTCTTATGATTTATATCCACTTCAAATTTCTACATATCTATGTTCACATCAGATTCCATCATATTAATTTAAGATTTATGTTACGTTATGTTTCATAAGGTTTTCCACAAATTTTCTAGAGACTTATATTCATTTCAAATTTCATCACATTTTCTAAAGACTTATATTCACTTCAAATATTATCAGATTTCTTAAGATTTATGTTCACTTCGTCTTTCTTTAGAATTTCTTAAGATTTATCTTTACTTCAAATTTCTTCAGATCTATGTCCACTTTAGATTCCGTCGTATTTTCTTAAGATTAAAGTTCACTTGATGTTTTATCAAGTTTTCATCAAATTTTCTAGAGACTTATATTGATTTCAAAATTCATCACATTTTCTAAAGACTTATATTCACATCAAATATCATCAGATTTCTTAAGATTTTTGTTCACTTCGTATTTCTTCTGAATTTCCTAAGATTTATATTCAGTTCAAATTTCTTCAGATCTATGTTTACCTCAGATTCCATTGTATTTTATTAAGATTTATGTTCACGTCAAGTTGCATCAAGTTTTCCTCAAATTTTCTAGAGACTTATATTCATTGCAAATTTCAACACATTTTCTGAACATTTATATTCGCTTAAAATATCATCAGATTTTCTTAAGATTAGTGTTCATTTCGTATTTCTTCAGAATTTCTTATGATTTATATCCACTTCAAATTTCTACATATCTATGTTCACAGCAGATTCCATCATATTAATTTAAGATTTATGTTACGTCATGTTTCATAAGGTTTTCCACAAATTTTCTAAAGTCTTATATTCGTTTCAAATTTCATCACCTTTTCTAAAGACATATATTCACTTCAAATATCATCAGATTTCCTAACATTTATGCTCACTTCGTATTTCTTTTGAATTTCTTAAGATTTATCTTTACTTCAAATTTCTTCAGATCTATGTTCACTTTAGATTCCATCGTATTTTCTTAAGATTTATGTTCACGTCACGTTTTATCAAGTTTTCATCAAATTTTCTAGAGACTTATATTCATTTCAAATTTCATCACATTTTCTAAAGACTTATATTCACTTCAAATATCATAAGAATTCTTAAGATTTATGTTCACTTCGTCTTTCTTTAGAATTTCTTAAGGTTTATCTTTACTTCAAATTCCTTCAGATCTATGTCCACTTTAGATTCCGTCGTATTTTCTTAAGATTAAAGTTCACTTGACGTTTTATCAAGTTTTCATCAAATTTTCTAGAGACTTATACTCATTTCAAATTTCATCACATTTTCTAAAGACTTATATTCACATCAAATATCATCAGATTTCTTAAGATTTTAGTTCACTTAGTATTTCTTCAGAATTTCTTAAGATTTATATTCATTTCAAATTTCATCAGATCTATGTTCACTTCAAATTCCATCGTATTTTATTAAGATTTATGTTCACCAAGTTTCATCGTGTTTTCCTCAAATTTTCTAGAGGCTTATATTCATTGCAATTTTCAACACATTTTCCGAACAATTATATTCGCTAAAATATCATCGATTTTCTTAAGATTTGTGTTCACTTCGTATTTCTTCATAATTTCTTAAGATTCATATCCACTTCAAAATTCTACATAATTTCTGTATATACCGGTGATAGTCTTACCATTTGAAGGGTAAGCGTTTGGCATCTTTATGCTTGTGATGATTTATTTCATGATAGTTGATGATATCATGTTGTGGTTGATGATGGTTTATGATGTCTGAATGTGGTCATAACCTGTGTTGAATGTTGCATGCTGGTGTTGTGCATGCATATGCATTCCGGTGAAGTTAATTCCCATTGTGTGGAATTTGACTTGTATTGCCAATAACCTTACTCGGGTGATGATGGCTGGTGAGGCTGGATTCTTGACCCAGTGGTGTATGGGCGAATCGATGGTTACTGTATCCGGTTGATGATGGATCAGTGTTGAGTGACTTGGTCACGTGTTGGTACCACATGCATTGTGTCTGCATTTGTGTTTGCATGGAATTGTAACATGTTAGGATGTCTTCCAATGTTACAATCCTCTTGTTGATTATTGATCGTGCATAATGACTTTTATGATTGGAACTGCGTATTGAATATGAATTTATGCTAAAATGGGTGAAATAATATGCTTGTGATATATTGTTGATTGAGAAGCTTATAATGTGTTTTAATTATGAGAAATCTCACCCTTACTTTAACAATTTCAGATTTAAGTTAGCAGCTCAGGAGTTGGTGAGGATGGCTCTAGAGCTCGTCATTTTATGTCCGCGTGTCAGTGTCATGCTCTGATAGGTTGTAACACTGGGGAACGTTTAGTTGAGAACTTGTTTAGTAATCAAATGTTATTTGGATTACTTTAGGAATAACTATGATTTGATTTTATTCTGTTTGAGTTTTGGTATTTTCCGCTGTGTAAGACATGGTCTTAATTTGATCGAAATTATTTGGTAATGACCCTCAGTGTAGCATGACTACTGAGTTAAATGGAGTTTATTTATTTCATAATTGTGACATCCCTTGATTTCCGTGTTGATTCTGATTAAATCTGGTTTTTATTATTACATTAATTAATATATTCGGGGTAATTTAGAAGGGGGTGTTACAAGCCC
This sequence comes from Vicia sativa, assembly GCA_021764765.1. NCBI lineage: Eukaryota > Viridiplantae > Streptophyta > Magnoliopsida > Fabales > Fabaceae > Vicia > Vicia sativa. The sequence continues at coordinate 207,519,648 of CM038795.1, read as the reverse complement.
CAGAAGAAAGGTAAGACTATTGCTCTTAAATCTAACAAAAAATATGATTCTAAAGCTTTTCAGGCAGAAGAAGAAAACTCTAGAGGATCCTCGTCAGGAGATGATGAGCTATCTTTGCTCTCTATAAGAGTCCAACAACTCAAGAAGTATAGACAGAGGAAGTTCAAAAAATTCCAGAAGATCCAGCAACTCCTCTGATTCCTCCTCTGGACACAGAAAGTCCAGAAGCAAAGATGTTGTCTGCTACGAATGTAAGGAACCTGGTCACTATAAAAATGATTGTCCCAAACTTCTGAAAGAAAAGCCAAATAAGAGGTTTGACAAAGAAAAGAAGAAAATTCTTATGGCAACATGGGATGACTCAGACTCTTATAAAGCTTCGTCAGACTTAGAAGATGAAAGAGCAAACTTAGTGTTAATGGCCAACATAGCTGACAGCTCAGACTCCTCTGACTCTGAATCTGACACTGAAGAGGTATTTCCAAACAATGCTGTTAATTTTTCTAGAGATGAATTAGAAGAAAGCTTATCTGAAATACTTGAAAACTATCAAAAGCTTAAAATCAAATACAAGAATCTGAAACAGAATCCTGTATCTGATTTAGAAGATACTAAGAAACTTGAAACAAAAATTTGAGCTTAAGAAGATTATTTCATAACTAAAAATTGAAAACTCTATTTTTGTTTTTAAAAATTTCAAGAAGCTCAAGTAAAACCTGTTTCAGAAGTTCTGAGTAACACTGATAATATTCTGAAAGAATATGATATTGATTTTCAAGAATTTCTTCCTAAGAGCTTAGACTGAAGCAAAATGGATTCAATGATTTATAAAGTAAGTAGAAACAGAAGAAAAGGCTTAGGGTATGTGCCTTCTAAAGATGATAAACCATATTCTGGAGTAGATGATATGGTCATTAAATACACTTTACCTATGGTCACCCACATGACATAAAATATACTAGTGAATCATATTATGCTAAATCTAATGATAACCCTAAGTTCAAACAGAACTTTGAAAAATCTAACCAAAAAGGACCCAAAAAGATATGGGTACCTAAGGATAAAATAGTATATGTTGCAGATGTCTTTGACAACAAAGTTGAAACACCAGTCATGGTACCTAGACTCTAGATGTTCTCGACACATGACGGGAAGAAAGCATATATTCCAGAGTCTAGAACTCAAAGCTGGAGGTTACGTAGGTTTTGGAGGTAACCAGAAGGGTAAAATCATTGGCTCTAGAACTATTGGTAATGGTGCTTTACCTTCTATTACAAATGTTCTTTTAGTAGATGGATTAATGCATAATCTTTTATCCATAAGTCAATTAAGTGATAATGGGTATGATATTATCTTTAATCAAAAGTCTTGTAAAGCTGTTAGTCAGAAAGATGGAACAATCCTCTTTAATGGCAAAAGGAAAAACAACATTTATAAAATCAAACTTTCTAAACTTAAAAGTCAAAATGTTAAATGTCTTATGTCAGTGGACAATGAGAAATGGTCCTGGCACAAACGATTGGGGCATGTTAGTATGAGAAGAATATCTCAAATTAACAAACTTAATCTAGTCAGAGGACTTCCTAATTTGAATTTCAGCTCGGATGCTCTGTGTGAAGCTTGTCAAAAAGGCAAATTTTCAAAAACTTCTTTTAAATCAAAAAAATTTGTTTCTACCTCTAGGCCATTAGAACTTCTGCATATTGATTTGTTTGGACCAGTGAAAACTGCATCCATCAGTAGCAAGAAGTATGGGTTGGTGATCATAGATGACTATAGCAGATGTACATGGGTAAAATTCTTAAGACACAAGGATGAGTCACATTCTGTGTTTTCTAACTTCTGTAATGTAGTCCAAAATGAAAAAGAGTTTAGAATAGTAAAAGTCAGAAGTGATCATGGTGGTGAATTTGAAAACAAAGACTTTGAAAATTTCTTTAATAAAAATGGTATTTCTCATGATTTTTCATGTCCTAGAACTCCACAACAAAATGGAGTTGTAGAACGTAAAAACAGAACTTTACAAGAAATGACCAGAACCATGATCAATGAGACTAACATTGCTAAACATTTTTGGGCAGAAGCTGTAACGCCCGTTTTTAATTAATATTAAAATGTATTAATATTTTCAAATTACCGATCGATGTTTATTTTGCGACGAGAATAATTATATTAATTAATATATCTATTAATTTATCTGGCGACGTTCCGTTCGGTCCGGTAAAATATTATTCAGATCCGATATTTAATTCCCCGGAATTATTTTAATTGATTGAATTAATTATATTAATGATATAATTGGTTAGGGGGTGAGGATTAATTGTTATAATGGGGTTTTACACCCTTGGTTGCTAGTAAGGAAACAACCTATGAAACACTTTCCTTGTTTTTCTTTCCAACCTAACACACCTAAACCAAACAAGAGCATGTGAGGAAGCTAGTAGAAATAACTTATAAAAGACATTTTTCCTCATTTCTTCCCATTGGAAAAAAAAAAGCCAAGAATAGAAACTTGGGAGAGAAAAGAGAGGGTTTTGAGAAGATGAAGAAGAGGAGCAAGAGAGGAGCTTGAGGTTGGGCTTTGTGGCATCACCATGAATCATCCAAGCTAGAGGTAAGGGGTTTGATTTCTCTATCTCATATGATTAGGTTTTGATAGTTGTATTTTGAATTGGGGAAAAATTGATAATGGAGTTATAGGGTTTGGTTGATTGTTGATAGAAATAAATTAGAAGAGTTGGATTTGTTGTAGAGATTTTGGGTGTTGTTATTAGTGTTGTAGTATTTGAATTATAGAATGAAAAATAGGAATGAAAATGGATATAGAAATTGAAAAGAGAAACATAACAATATAAGAAAAACATTGCAGGGAATGAAACTAGTATACTAAAAAAAAAAACGTTGGTGGAATGAAACTAGTATACTAAAAAGAAAAACGTAGGTGGAATGAAACTAGTATACTAAAAAAGAAAAACGTTGTAGGAAATAAAACGAAATTGGATGGAAGGTGTAGGTTGAGGCACCCGCCTCCCTTGTCCTTGGTGAGTGGGACGTCCGTCCCCATGTAGTGAAGTGAAACCGGAAATTGGAAAATGCATTCGCTTTTGTCAGAAACAAGTTTTTCTTTTTCATCATGGAAATATTTCCTGCATAATTTTCCCTGAATTATGCATTCTGTTTTATTTAATTTATCCAATCCCACCTAGCAAACTTTGGGGTCTATAAAATATAATTAGGAGGTAAGATAGCCGATTAAATTTAGAACCCGATTATGTTTCGATTTCCCGATTTTGGTAAATTCGACGACGGAGCAAGTTGTTCGAATTCAACGAAAATTGACGTGTTAGCTAAGTTCGACGTAGAACGTAGTGGAAGTTAGTTTTTCAAATTACGAGTTTTACAAGACGACCGAAATAGGCCAATTTACGGTAAAATTGAATCGGATGTTGTTTTAGTAGATTTAAGGTACGTATGGACAATCCGATTGACGCTGACTTACTATGATAAATACTGGTTGTTAGGAATGGCTTTCGTGACGATTATAGATGTTTGACTATTTTTCCCGTTTTCGGAATTTAGTGAATTAATTAATAATGATGCGGTGTGGATAAAGGTAAGATTCGCGACGGTGTATTTATTAATGAATACTTGTTGATATGCAATGTGATGATTAAATTGATGTTGTTAATATATGCTTCCGATTTGTGAATGCATGACTTTTGGTGAATTTATTAGTGATGTTTGCATAATGCAATTATGATGCGATGAGATATTTATCTTGTTTTGGATAAATTATGGCGATGTGGGATTTATGCCAATTTGGATGAGCGATGACGATGTTTTTGTGTTGTGTTGTTTTATTGTCGAGTCACATACATATCATAAGCGAAGAGGGCTTTTATGCCAAGCGATGATGGCTTTTATGCCGAGCGAAGATCGGCTTTATGCCAAGTGTCCCTAATTACGGACAAAGCGATGGGTACCACATGCATAACATAGTCGTGTCTCATGTAGTCGGTTATGTTTATGTTTGAGTTGTTTGGCGTTGGGTTTTGTTGATTGATGGATGATATTGAATTGCGATGATATATGATATGATGATGTTTGTGATGATGTTGTGAAGATGGGCTTTATGCCAAAAGCGAAGATGGGCTTTAACCAATTTGTGATGATTTGTTGTGTGCTTATATTATTAGTATTATTTAATGTTGTTGGTTGATGTTGTTGTTTAAGACTGCCGTGTTAATTAGTGATGCATTAGCTCGTGATGATTTCGTGGTGATGGAAGTTTATTGTTGTTGTGACGTTTATGCCGATGAGGTTATGGTGATAAAGTGTAGATTATACATAATAGGATGACTAGTAAAGTAAGTGAGTTTTGATTATGTGTTGGAATTACACTTATTAATCTATACCCTTTATAATTCCGAAGCTATATATATATATATATATATATATATATATATATATATATATATATATATATATATATATATATATATATTACCATGCCTTTAATTATATGTTTTGGAGTATCTCACCCTTTACTTGTTTCGCCGTTACCTATATATTGGTAATGTGACACCCCAAATAAATCGATTATTAAATAATTACGATTTTTAATTATTAATTTAATTAGGAATGTAATATTTAATATTTTGGATTATTGGAAGTCAATTAAATTAAATGGAAGTGGGTTTATTGGTGGTGTGATGAATAAAGTGAGAGTGTGAGGAGTAAAAGGCTTTACTCACATTAATTATGTTATTTTTATTATGTTAGAATAATAAAAGAAATAAAAGAAGGAAAAGAGGAAAAAAAGATCTTTTTGGGAGAAAACTCACTGTACGTGGAATTGAGAAGAGGAGAAAAGGAAGAAGAAGACCTAAGGTGTCGGAATTCGAAGAACCCACAAGGTAAGGGGTGATTTCGATTGATTATTTCGTATTATAGGTTTTGATTTTAATGTTATAGATCATAGCATGTTAGGAAATCTTAGTTTGGGGATTTCTAGGTTTCCATGGGTGTATACCTAATGGTGTCAGATTGTGTCAGAATGTATAGATTAATGGATTTGTATGATATAGGATCATTACTGACGAATAAAACATGTTATATTGTATGTTATTGATGATGAATGAGTGAATTTATGGTGTCGGAATATGTGGCACGTTTCGGGATGAAGAGGAAAATGGTTTTGGGAAGCAATGCTGTCAAAACTGAATTTTTGGGTCTGAAGGTCGTGGGAACCGGTTCCCCAGTGGGAGAACCCGGGTTCCAGCTTTTTAAAATGGTGAAAATGACATTTTTGAACTCAGGAACCGGTTCCTGTGTGGGAGGAACCGGGTTCCACGTTGTTTTCCAGAAAAATATGAAAATTTTCTTCTGGGAACTGGTTCCCTACCTGGAGGAACCGGGTTCCCCATACATTTTTCCAGGGGCGCTGATTTTTGGAAATGTGGGAACCGGTTACTCCCAGGGAGGAACCGGGTTCCACTGAAATATTTTTAAAACTTCAAAAATTCATAACTTTCAAACCGTAAGTCCGTTTTGAGCGCCGTTTTGGACGTTATTTCCTATATTTAATGCTCTACCTTATGAAAAGAAAATATTTTAGAAAACTTGAAATTATTTTGGAAAGGGGTTGAATTTCGAAGTAAATAATTGTTAACTGACACATAATGATGTATGTGTAGTAGAGGACCTTTGGTGATGGAGATACTGGTAATGTGTGGATGTAATAGCATGTTTATGCTGATGTTAGATGTATGCATGATTGGTTGATATATCATGTTGATTGGGTTGCATGTTTATGCTGATGTTAGATGTATGCATGATTGGTTGATATATCATGTTGATTGGGTTGCATGTTTATGCTGATGTTAGATGTATGCGTGATTGGTTGATATATCATGTTGATTGGGTTGCATGTTTATGCTGATGTTAGATGTATGCATGATTGGTGATATATCATGTTGATTGGTTTGATTCAGTTATGTTAGATGAAGGTATACATAGACTGATTGATGTTGCATGCTAGTGATGTGCGTGCATTTGCATTGTTTGGTGAAGTTAATTCCCATTGTGCGGAATTTGACTTGGATTGCCGATAACCGATACCCGAGTGAGGATGGTGGGCTGGATTCGTGTCCGGGTGGTTATGGACGAATCGATGGTTACTGTATCCGGTTGATGATGGATCAGTGTTGGGTGACTTGGTCACGGGTCGCTACCACATGCATTGAGTCTGCATTTTGATTGTATGGAATAGTAACATGTTAGGATGTCTTCCAGTGTTACTATTCTCTGATTGATGATGGTGGTGCATGATGATTATATGGTTGTAATTGTGTATTGAATCTGAAGTTATGTTGAAATGGGTGGATTAATATGCTTGAAATATATTGTTAATTGAGAAGCTTATAATATGCTTTAATTATGAGAAGTCTCACCCTTACTTTACAATTTCAGATTAAAGTTAGCAGCTGAGGAGTTTTCTGAGGATGGCTCTAGAGCTTATCATATAAGTCCGCGTGTCAGTGTCATGCTCTGATTAGATTGTAACACTGGGGAACGTTAGTGGAGGAATTAGATAGTTGTTTAGTTGTTTTCTTTAATTTTGTTGGGAATAATAATGATTGGATTATTCCGTTTGGTTATGATGTTTTCCACTGTGTAAGACATGGTCTTAATTTGACTAAACTATCTAAAAATTGATCCTCAGTGTAGCATGGCTACTGTTTGAATGAAGTTTTATTTTATCTATTAATTGTGACATCCCTCATTTGTCGTGTTAACTCTGATTAAAGTTGATTTTGATATTAATTTAAGTAATATATTCGGGGTATTTAGATGGGGTGTTACAATAGTGGTATCAGAGCATAGTCGGTCGTTGTGACCAGTGTCTTAATGTCATTACTCCTTCTGTATACAACATGTGTGTGAAACACTGTCGGTACTGCTTGTTTTTCCTGGCTACCTGGTTGCAGGGAGTGGTTTAGAAGCAAGTGGCGGAGAAACTTTGCTTCTCTGAGATGTTCTGGTGTGAAGAGTTGGATCGATGTGCTATTGGTTACATGAGTGCAAAGGTTGGTTAGACTGCGTAGTTTTCCCGAATTCGGAGGGATTACGAATTCGAGAATTCAGTATGATGGTCGGATAAAGTTCTCTTAAGTGGTAACCATTAAGTACTTGTGTTGTTCGCATCACTGGGAGTGGAGGACGATGTTATGGATAATGATGTTCCATTTGGGGTGTGAGTTCTGACGTTTCCCTGGGAATGATAGCGACTCATCGTCGAGCAAGATGTTGGATTAGCCCGAGGTCATCCTTGGGTTGAATGTTTGAAGTTAAACCAAGTGATTATGAATCGCTTGATGAGTCGATGCATATTCTTGGCCTAGAAGATATTTGTAATTAAGAAGGATGACTTTGAGAAGTCAAGTCGGTGTGGTGGGAATGTTGTAACACTTCCGGTTGATTGTGGAGCTGTCTGTGAGTTACTTTTTGTGTTCTTGAAAAGATTGATTGTGTCAATGGTTGATATAAAGTATGCAGTTGTGTGAATTGGTCATTGGAATTGTAACTTGACGCAAGTGATCATGGGGAATGATGTGTGTTGCGGTATGTCGAAGTTAGGATCTCAAATTTTGTATTCTAGGATGTTTTGGGATTTCTCACTCCCACAAGGTGGAAATCGACTACCTATTGCAGGGAATTGATTTCCTGACAGCATTCCTTCTGAAAACTTGTAAAATTCATAACTTGAGTTTTGGATGTCTGATTTGAGTTCCGTTTGAAGCATTGGAAAGATAATGTTATGAACTTTGTTTTAAAAATGGTCCCAGCACCTGAAAGTAATTTATTTATCATGTAATGATGTTTGAGGAGAATCGGAGTTGTTGTTGATGTCGTTCTTGGTACAAAACTTATTTCTATGACACCATGCAAGATGTCAACTTTTGAGTTAAGGGAATTGAAGAAGCTATTAGAAGATTTTATGGACATAACCAGTAACAGTCGCAGTTATTTGAGACGAGGTCAAGAATGATATATTCTTAATGAAGGAGATGTTGGTATTAGTAAGAATGCGAAAGTATTAGAGATGCAACTTATGTCGATTGAGGATGAATAAGTGACGTTAGCTTCTGAGGAAAAGATAAGTGATGTTAGAGGAAAAATAAATTCGATAGGAAATGCAATCATGTTTAAGATGTCAAAATATTGACATGTGTTAAGAAAATGTTGGAAGTTTCTTTTACCGATCATATGATGAGATGTATTACCGAGATTGCATTTGAAATAAGATTCAGACTGAACATATATGGATCCTAGATGTTATGAGATTTAAAGGAAGTCTAAGAGTTGTGAATGTCGTTAAAGTTCTCCGCATGGATAAGGACTTCAAATGGGAACAAAATGAGTTATGGTGTATTTGGTATGTTAGCATCTCATGAGGGGGGAAATACTTAACAATCGTGTGATGCTAAGTGAGTGTGAAGAAGATTATGTAAATTGTTTGATCGATGGTATCTCATCGTCGATACCAAATGAAAAATAAGCGTGGAAGAAGTTGTAAACCTTAAAAGAAGATGATTGGACCATGGTGCTTGGATGACTTCGAGCACGAGTTCTAAAGGAACGCTATTATAGTTTGGTACGGTGGTTTATACTCCATTGCGATTGCCGGCTATCTATCGACAAATTGAGGAACTGATCACCCTTAATCTCTTGTTGATAATAGACGGGATCGTGTTGGATTTAATAGACTCATCTTTCAAGCTTGATAGTGTGTGAAGTGGCTGACGTTCTATTGAGAGGATAGTAGTTCATCATTTCGCATGAAACTGAGAGGAAAAGGGCTATGAAAAAGACTTGGAAATTATCTAGCGGGTCGGAGACTTGAGTGTGTATGCAAGTTGAAGCCGCGGAGTGGAAGATTTAGAATGTAAGAAGGTGAACAGTGACTTTTGGTAAATATTAAGGAGAAAGTCTAAAGATAAATATGAAACTTGTAGAGCTGGTAGTTGATGAAAATCAAATGAAGATAATGACTTAAGGTAATTAATCAGAGTCGCGTAGCGAAAGCGTAACGTGATGCACCGTGTTATGCGAGTATGATTTTTGAAGTCACAAATTAAACGTTAGAAGGTGTGGAGTTTATGAAACTATTAGAAATTTCAGAATAGAATTGTTAGGTGAAGGGTTCTATGTCTTATTGATGTTACATCCATTATAAAAGATGTATTAATTTGCAAGCTCTATTGTTGGAACGTAGCCTCGTGGTGCTGGCATTGTGTATAAATGTTGGGGACATTGCGGTTCGGTGGAGGTTCTTATAATTGTGTTGCAGTGTTATGAAGTGATAAATCATGTATCTTAGAGTGAAGGGGGTAAGGAGCTGAGCTGATGCATTCTTAACCCGATAGCAATGGATCGTGTGGGATTATAGTGGTTGAATAAGAGAGATATTTGTTTGTGATATTGGAAATGATGTCAAACATGACGTGATAGTTGGAAGGAAGGATTTCAAGAGCTGAAGAGGAGGTTGACTAGTGCTCCGATCTTCATTTTCCCGAATCCGACTAAGTCTTTTGTTGTGTACTGTGACGCATCATTAATGGGATTAGGTGGTGTGTTGATGCAAGATAAGCTGGTTGTGGCTTATGCTTCACGACAATTGAAAGTGCATGAAAGGAGTTATCTGACTCGTGATTTAGAGTTGGTAGCGGTTGTATTTGTTTTGAAGTTGGGGAGGTATTATTTATATGGTTCTCGATTGGAGGTATTAGTGATCATAAGAGCCTGAAATATTTCTTTGATCAGAAAGAGTTGAAACGGTTGCGAAGCAAAGAGATCGCATTGGTAAGAGTAGCTTGGGGAGGACCAGCAGATGGAAATGTTACATGGGAACTGAAGAGTCAAATGAAGGACTCATATCCCAAACTATTCGTCTAGGTGATGTTTTCGAGGACGAAAACTCTTTTAGTGGGGGAGAGTTGTGACACCCCAAATAAATCGATTATTAAATAATTACGATTTTTAATTATTAATTTAATTAGGAATGTAATATTTAATATTTTGGATTATTGGAAGTCAATTAAATTAAATGGAAGTGGGTTTATTGGTGGTGTGATGAATAAAGTGAGAGTGTGAGGAGTAAAAGGCTTTACTCACATTAATTATGTTATTTTTATTATGTTAGAATAATAAAAGAAATAAAAGAAGGAAAAGAGGAAAAAAGGATCTTTTTGGGAGAAAACTCACTGTACGTGGAATTGAGAAGAGGAGAAAAGGAAGAAGAAGACCTAAGGTGTCGGAATTCGAAGAACCCACAAGGTAAGGGGTGATTTCGATTGATTATTTCGTATTATAGGTTTTGATTTTAATGTTATAGATCATAGCATGTTAGGAAATCTTAGTTTGGGGATTTCTAGGTTTCCATGGGTGTATACCTAATGGTGTCAGATTGTGTCAGAATGTATAGATTAATGGATTTGTATGATATAGGATCATTACTGACGAATAAAACATGTTATATTGTATGTTATTGATTATGAATGAGTGAATTTATGGTGTCGGAATATGTGGCACGTCGGATGAAGAGGAAAATGGTTTTGGGAAGCAATGTCAAAACTGAATTTTTGTCTGAAGGTCGTGGGAACCGGTTCCCAGGGAGAACCCGGTTCCATTTTTAAAATGGTGAAATGACATTTTGAACTCGTGAACGGTTCTCGTGGGAGGAACCGGTTCCACGTTGCTTTCCGTAAAAATATGAAAATTTTCTTCGGGAACCGGTTCCCACCGAGGAACCGGTTCCCATACATTTTCCAGGGCGCTGATTTTTGAATGGGAACCGTTATCTGTGGAGGAACCGGTTCCACTGAAATATTTTTAAAAATTTTTAAAACTTCAAAAATTCATAACTTTCAAACCGTAAGTCCGTTTTGAGCGCCGTTTTGGACGTTATTTCCTAAATTTAAATGCTCTACCTTATGAAATGAAAAAACTTGAAATTATTTTGGAAAGGGGTTGAATTTCGAAATAAATAATTGTTAACTGACACATAATGATGTATGTGTAGTAGAGGACCTTTGGTGATGGAGATACTGGTAATGTGTGGATGTAATAGCATGTTTATGTTGATGTTAGATGTATGCATGATTGGTTGATATATCATGTTGATTGGGTTGCATGTTTATCCTGATCTTAGATGTATGCATGATTGGTTGATATATCATGTTGATTGGGTTGCATGTTTATGTTGATGTTAGATGTATGCATGATTGGTTGATATATCATGTTGATTGGGTTGCATGTTTATGCTGATGTTAGATGTATGCATGATTGGTGATATATCATGTTGATTGGTTTGATTCAGTTATGTTAGATGAAGGTATACATAGACTGATTGATGTTGCATGCTAGTGATGTGCGTGCATTTGCATTGTTTGGTGAAGTTAATTCCCATTGTGCGGAATTTGACTTGGATTGCCGATAATCGATACCCGAGTGAGGATGGGTGGTTAGGCTGGATTCGTGTCCGGGTGGTTATGGACGAATCGATGGTTACTGTATCCGGTTGATGATGGATCAGTGTTGGGTGACTTGGTCACGGGTCGGTACCGCATGCATTGAGTCTGCATTTTGATTGTATGGAATAGTAACATGTTAGGATGTCTTCCAGTGTTACTATTCTCTGATTGATGATGGTTGTGCATGATGATTATATGGTTGTAATTGTGTATTGAATCTGAAGTTATGTTGAAATGGGTGGATTAATATGCTTGAAATATATTGTTAATTGAGAATCTTATAATACGCTTTAATTATGAGAAGTCTCACCCTTACTTTACAATTTCAGATTAAAGTTAGCAGCTGAGGAATTTTCTGAGGATGGCTCTAGAGCTTATCATATAAGTCCGCGTGTCAGTCTCATGCTCTGATTAGATTGTAACACTGGGGAACGTTAGTGGAGGAATTAGATAGTTGTTTAGTTGTTTTCTTTAATTTTGTTGGGAATAATAATGATTGGATTATTCCGTTTGGTTATGATGTTTTCCACTGTGTAAGACATGGTCTTAATTTGACTAAACTATCTAAAAATTGATCCTCAGTGTAGCGTGGCTACTGTTTGAATGAAGTTTTATTTTATCTATTAATTGTGACATCCCTCATTTGTCGTGTTAACTCTGATTAAAGTTGATTTTGATATTAATTTAAGTAATATATTCGGGGTATTTAGATGGGGTGTTACAGGTAACGTGCAGGTTGAAGATGGAGTTTTTAGCTGCTGTGAGTCGAGTCGGTGTCGCTCTGATACGTAGAACTCGGGGGGAATATTCATGTTGTCTTGTTATTGTTCTTTTGATGTTATTCCTTTATGTATAAGAATTATATTTTATGAAAACATGATTTATTAAGGAAGTTTAATAAAGAAGATGTTTTGATGTTTATGAATCAAACTATGTTTTCCAGCGATGCTATGTATCTGAGATATATGCTTTAAAACAAATTGTTTAAAGTGAGTTGCTTTTGAAGGTGTGACGCCTCAGTATTTACTTTGTGAAATTTTAAATTACTCTGATTTTTGGTATATAAAACCTTGGGTAGATTTGGGGTGTTACAGAAGCAGTGAACACAACATGTTACATCCAGAATGGAATCTCTGTAAGACTTATTCTAGAAAAGACTCCTTATGAATTGTGGAAGAATAGAATGCCCAACATTTCTTATTTCCATCCTTTTGGATGTACTTGTTTTATTCTAAATACCAACGATTATCTGGATAAATTTGATTCTAATGCACAAAGTGTTTAATGTTAGGATATTCTGAACGCTCAAAATGCTACATAGTATATAACACTGAAACACGTACTGTAGAAGAATCCATTAATGTCAAATTTGATGATAAGCTTGGACCTCAAAAGTCAAAGCAAAAAGACTCTCTTGCAAGAATAGAAATTCAATTTACAGGATCAGAAGATGGTCCTTAAAGGAGTTCTGAGGAAGCAACCAAAGATAAAACTTTTGACAGACGTGCTGAAGTAGTAACCAAAGACAGAAATTCTGATAGAAGTGCTGAAGAAGTAACAAAAGACATAACTTCTGAAGAAATCATCCAGAGAAAGTCATCCAGAAGCAACTTAGCTCACCCTAAACAAATGATTTTGGGAAAGAAAGATGATCCAATCAGAACCAAATCTACATTCAGAAACTCTAAATAATCTCTCATGGGTCTTGTATCCTTGATTGAACGAACTTCTGTAGATGAAGCTATTCAAGATAATAATTGGATCATTGCAATGGAAAAAGAACTAAATCAATTCACCAGAAATGACGTATGGGATCTTGTGCCCAAACCAAAAGGTTTCAACATTATTGGAACCAAGTGGGTCTTCAGAAACAAGCTGAGTGAACAAGGAGAAGTAGTCAGAAACAAAGCTTGATTGGTAGCACAAGGTTATAGTCAGCAAGAAGGAATATACTATATAGAAACCTTTTCTCCAGTCGCCAGGTTAGAATCTATCTGATTTTTAATTTCATATGCTGTTAATCACAATATCACACTGTATCAGATGGATGTAAAAAGTGAATTCTTAAATGGTTACATTGAAGAAGTTTATGTCCATCAACCCCCTGGTTTTGAAAACTCAAAACATCCAAAATTTGTTTACAAACTCAAAAAATCTTTGTATGGTCTTAAACAAGCTCCCAGAGCTTGGTATGAAAGACTAAGAAATTTTTTATTAGAAAAAGATTTTACCAAAGGGAAAGTGGACACAACCTTATTCTGTAAGACATTTAAAAATGATATTCTAATATGTCAAATCTATGTTATTGACATAATTTTTGGTTCTACTAAATCCTCCCTTGGGAAAGAGTTTGCTAAGTCTATGCAGGCATAGTTCGAAATGAGTCTCATGGGCGAACTCAAATTCTTTATGGGAATTCAAATTCATCAGACCTCGGAAGCAAGTTACATACATCAGAGTAAGTATGTTAAAGAGCTTCTGAAGAAATTTGACATGTCAGATAGCACACCCTCTAAAACCCCTATGCATCCCACATGTATTTTGGAGAAGGAAGAGGTAAGTAAGAAAGTAGATCAGAAGATTTACAGAGAGGTATGATTGGATCTCTCTTATATTTAACTGCCTATAGACCTGATATTTTATATAGTGTTTGTCTATATGCTAGATTCCAATTAGATCCTATAGAAACTCACTTAACTGTTGTTAAGCAAATTCTCAAGTATCTCAAAGGTACTACTAATCTTGGTCTATATTACAAAGAATCAAGAGAATATAAACTTGTAGGATACTATGATGCTGACTTTGTTGGAGACAGGATAGAAAGGAAAAGCACTTCTGAAAGATGCCAGTTTCTGGGAGAAAATTTGATAGCTTGGTCCAGCAAAAGGCAATCCACTATTGCACTATCAACTGTAGAAGCAGAATATATAGCAGCAACTGGATGTAGTACTCAGATGCTCTGGATTAAAAGTCAACTTGAGGACTTTCAAATATTCGCGAGTAACACTCTTATCCTCTGTGATAACACTTCTGCTATTTGTTTATCCAAAAATCCTATTTTGCATTCTAGAGCTAAGCATATAGAAATCAAACATCATTTCATTAGGGACTATATTCAGAAGGGGATTCTTTGTTTAAAATTTATTGATACAGACCATGAATGGGCTGATATATTTACAAAATCCCTTGCTGAAGATAGGTTCAATTTCATTCTGAAACATCTCAGTATGGAATTATGCCCAGAATGAAAAGATTATTTCTGCTTAACTAGTAGAATACTATTTTCTGTGAACCTCTGACCAATTGTCCTTCAGAAGTGATAAGGGTAACTAAATTAGAATCTATCAGAAGATTTCAAAGACAACTCAAATCAAGATAGAAGCATGCAATTCACCAGAATAACACCTGTCAATCTTATTTGTTAAAACACTCTCAAAAGATGAACACATGATTCAAACTCATAGAGTGAAATATTTAAGTTGCTAACTTGAGGCACTGGTCACTTTGTTAACTGTTCATCATATCTTCTGCTACCTCCCTTACAAGCAATCATCATGTTTTATTACTTTCTGCATTAAAATATCTAAATTTCATGATTTCAAGAAATTATTCCTCTCTTTAATCCTTCATCTCTTCAAATTAATTTGTCATCTTCTGTGCTAAATTTCTTTTTGATTTATGACAAAAAGGGGGAGAAAGTAAGATATTTTGAACATCATAGTTACAGATAGACTAAGTCTCGAACATTTTAATATCACCCTTGATTTCATTTGTGTCTAAAGATTATAACAGAAAATCAACTTCTGCAAATCAACTTCTGGAACCAACTTCTAGAAATCAACTTCTAGAACCAACTTCTGGAAATCAACTTCTGGACTTCTGGAAATCAACTTCTAGAACCAACTTCTGGAAATCAACTTCTGGACGAAACTTCAGGGAAGTACAATGTTTTCTAAATTTATATGAATAATAAATTCAGGGGGAGAACTCTCTTTGTCAAAACATTTTAGTTTTTGTCATCCTTAAAAAGGGGGAGATTGTTAGAACATAGTTTGGTTCTACACCAATCTTAGATGTTTTGATGATAACAAGTATTGTTGATGACTATCATGTTCTGACAATAATAAACAAATATTTCGTATGAAACATTGTTGGCTTCTAAGGTTGTTTTAAAAGTATGCAGATAAAGTTCTAACCTTGAAAAGAAGAGAAGCCTTTTTGAACTTATCGAACAGAAGTTCTAACGAAATAAGTAGAACAAAAGTTCTAACGAAAGTAGAAGAACAAAAGTTCTGATGAAGAACAGAAGTTCTGATGAAAGTAGAAGAACAGAAATTTTGATGAAGAACAGAAGTTCTGATGAAAGAAGAAGAACATAAGTTCTGACGAAAGTAGAAGAACATAAGTTCTGATGAAAATAAAAGAACAAAAGTTCTGATATCCGTTAGAAGACTCTGAGCTAAGCGAAGTTATAAAAGCATTAGAATATTCTGATAAACTTCTAAATAAAACCAGACCGCTCTACAAACTCTGATATCCATGTTCTGACTAAAATGCTATGAAGCATTGCCATTCATTAAATGAAGATTTGAAGCAACGGTTAACTTCCAACAGGATCTCTCTTTTATGGAAAGAAAAATCAACGCAAATTATCATCGTTCCATGTACAGCTTAAGATGTCTCCAACGGATACTTTCCATGAACATCTATATAGAGATTCATCTATGAAGTGAACGAAAGACAACATACAGAGATCAACACACGCAAAATAAAAAGAAAACTCAAAATCGTTCATTAGCTCTTAAGCGCTAAAATATTCTTGTGTAAAAATCACAGTTGTGATATAGCTTTCTAGAAGCACTTTTAAACACATTTTTATAATTGTCTGTGAATTGTAGCTCCTTGAGAAACCAAGTTGTGGTGTTCTTGAGAAGACTAAAACAGTTGTTTTAGTGAGTTGTAATTCCTTTAGAAACCAAGCTGTGATGTTCTTGAGAAGACTAAGGCAGTGGTTTGTAATCAAGTTCTGATTAGTTGATTAAGACCTCGTTGAGAGAGGCAAATCACCTAGACGGGTGGACTAGAGTAGTTTGAGTTCAAATGAACCAGGATAAACATAATCGTGTCTATTTTAGTTTGATTTCAAAACCCCAATTCAACCCCCCCCCCTTTCTTGTGTTTTTCATCCTTCACTAAAGACTTATATTCACCTCAAATATCATCAGATTTTCTAAAGATTTATTTTCACTTCGTATATCTTCAGAATTTCTTAAGATTTATATTCACTTCAAATTTCTACATATCTATGTTCACTTGAGATTCCATGAAACTTTCTTCAAATTTATGTTCATGTCAAGTTTCATCAGATTTTCCTCAAATTTTCTAGAGACTTATATTCATTTCAACTTTCATCACATTTTCTAATGACTTATATTCACTTCAAATATCACCAGATTTCTTAAGATTTATGTTCACTTTGTATATCTTCAGAATTTCTTAAGATTTATATTCACTTAAAATTTCATCAGATCTACGTTCACTTCAGATTCCATAAGACTTTCTTCAGATTTATGTTCACGTCAAGTTTCATTAGGTTTTCCTGAAATTTTCTAGAGACTTATATTCATTTCAAATTTCATCACATTTTCTAAAGACTTATATTCACTTTAAATATCAGCATATTTCTTAAGATTTATGTTCAGTTCGTACTTCTTCATAATTTCTTAAGATTTATATTCACTTCAACTTTCTTCAGATCTATGTTCACTTTTGTTCGCGTTAAAAGGTGACGCGCGAGGGAATCGAATCTAAACTCGAATTCTCTGGCTCGAAACTATTTACTCTTTTGATTTGTTTATAAATATGCCGCGAGCATCAAGCTTTATTATTTCCAACACAAGAAAAATGATTATGAAAAAGGGGAAAGCTGCAATACCCTCAATTGATATGATATGCATTATGTAACGCCCGTTTTATTTAATATTATATTATATTAATATTTTTGAATTATTGTTTGGCGATTGTTTTGGCGACGAAAATAATTATATTAATTAATATATCTATTAATTTATCCGCGACGCCGTGTTCGGTCCGGTTTTATTCCGTTCGGTTCGGTAAATTATTATTCGGATCCGATATTTAATTCCCCGAAATTATTTTAATTGACTGAATAAATAATATTGGTAAATATTATTAATGTGTTATATTGTAAGAATTGGTAACGGGTGTGAGGAGTAATTGATGAGAATTGGGTTTTCAACTAAGAAACACATTATAAACCATTTCTCCTCATTTTCTTTCCATTCATAACACACCAAGCCAAACAAGAGGAAGAGAGGAAGTTAGTAAGGAAGCAACTTTATAAAACCCTTTCCTTTGTTTTCTTTCCTTTTCCAACAACAAAATCCTAACATAGAAGCTTGAGAGAAAGAGAGGGTTTGGAGAAGAAGAAGAAGAAGAGGAGCAAGAGCAAGCATGGAGTTGGGGTTTTGTTGGAGCATCTTGAATCATCCAAGCTTGTGAGGTAAGGGGTTTGATTTTCCACTTCCTATGATTAGGGTTTTGATACATATATTGTGGATTTGTGATGAAAATTGGTGTTGTGGTTTTGAGTTGGGTGTTTGATTGTTTGATTTCCATTTCTTATAGTTAGGGATTGGTGGATTTAGTTTGAATTAGGAGAAAAATTGATAGATGGTTTTTAGAATTTTGTTGAGTGATTGTTGGAAAAAAAACAATTTAGAAGAGTTGAATTTGGTATAGAGAATATGGGTGTGTTTTTAGTGTTGTAGTGTTTGGTAAATGGAAGTAGAAATAGAAATGAAATTAGAAAATAAGAATGGAAATGAAATTAGAAAATAAGAATGGAAATGAAAATGCTAACAGTAAATAAGAAAAACAAAAAAAAAAGATGGAAACTGTGAAGTAAATTTTTTATTTGATTCTTCTTATATTAATAAGTGCCACCACCTTAGTTCACATATGTTCTACCTACATCTGTTTAACAATTTGTATAGTAGGCACCGGTCACATATGATAGAGGCAAGCTGCTGCATGTTTCTCATATGATCTTCATTTTCTCCTATTTATTTGCAAGCATAAGCTAATTGCCGCTTTTTGGAAAAGAACGAGAGTTTCTTCCTTTCTTTGGTGAGCTTGTACCTTTTCTATCATATATCAACATTCTATTATTGTTAGTTCTTTCTCATGTGCTAAAAGGAAAAGTAGTCTCATACCATTAATAGTACAAAAAATAAATAAATGAAACAGCTTTATGTAAATGAACCTATGAACATAAATTACTATTAGCATTCGAGATGAATGATTATCATTTCCTTTTGCTAAACATAATTGTTGGTTTTTTTATGTGCTGAAAAGAAAAACGCCTCACACCATTAAGAGCATAAAAGAGGAAAAATGAAATATTTTTTTTGGAGCCTATGAACATAAATTAGTATTCGAGATGTGATTATCATTTCCTTTTTGCTACTCATATATAGATGTTTTATTTGATTTCTGTAGGATTTTAGTTACACTATGAAATCATGAAGTCGCAGATTATATATTTCTTTCTAATTTTGCCAATAATTTTATGCCAATTTGGATGAGCGATGATGATGTTTTTGTGTTGTGTTGTTTTATTGTCGAGTCACATACATTTCATAAGCGATGATGGCTTTTATGCCAAGCGATGATGGCTTTTATGCCGAGCGAAGATTGGCTTTATGCCAAGTGTCCCTAATTACGGAGAAAGCGATGGGTACCACATGCATAACATAGTCGTGTCTCATGGAGTCGGTTATGTTTATGTTTGAGTTGTTTGGCGTTGAGTTTTTGTTGATTGATGGATGATATTGAATTGCGATGATATATGATATGATGATGTTTGTGATGATGTTGTGAAGATGGGATTTATGCCACAAGCGATGATGGGCTTTATGCCAAAAAGCGAAGATGGGCTTTAGCCAATTTGTGATGATTTGTTTGTGTTGCTTATATTATTAGCATTATTTAATGTTGTTGGTTGATGTTGTTGTTTAAGACTGTCGTGTTAATTAGTGATGTATTAGCTCGTGACGATTTCGTGGTGATGGAATTTTATATGTTGTTGTGACGTTTATGCCGATGAGGTTATGGTGATAAAGTGTAGATTATACACAATAGGATGACTAGTAAAGTAAGTGAGTTTGATTATGTGCTGGAATTACACTTATTAATCTATAACCCTTTATAATTCTGACACTATATATATATATATATATATATATATATATATATTATCATGCCTTTAATTATATGTTTTGGAGTATCTCACCCTTTACTTGTTTCGCCGTTACCTATATATTGGTAACGTGCTGGTTATGAAGACGGAGTTTATAGCTGTTGTTAGTCGAGTCGGTGTCGCTCTGGTACGTAGCACTCGGGGGGAAATATTTATGTCGTTTTGTTGTTGTTGTTTTATTATTATTCCTTTTGTGAATAAGAACCATAATTCATAAAAACATGATTTTGATGAGGAAGTTTAATAAAGGAGATGTTTTGATTTCTATGAATCAATTTATGTTTTCCTGTGATGCTATGTATCCGAAATTTATACTTTAAAGTAAACTGTTTTAAAGTGAGTTGTTTGATGGTGTAACGCCTCAGTATTTAATTTATGAAATTTTAAAATTACTCTGATTTTGGCATATTAACTTTGGGTAGAATTGGGGTGTTACATTAGTGGTATCAGAGCAGGTCGGTCTGTCGACCAAGTTATTAGTGTGTTTAATCCTGTTGTATGCGACATGTGTGTGAAACACTGTCGGTACCTGTTTGTTTCAAAATTTTTGTCTTCAGAGATGAGTTTGAAACAAGTGGGGGAGAAGTTTTTCTTCTTGGTGGCGCTTGTGGCTTAGGGTGGAGCCTCAAATAGTGTTACGCTTCGGTAACTTGAAGTGTAAGTTGGAAGACGATGTTGTAGTTTGGTAGAGATGGTTTATGTCACCATCATGATTGACGACTGCCTATTGACAAATTGAGGGACTGATCATCCTTAATCTCTTGTTGATAGTAGTCGGGAATTGTGTTGGTTGGGATAGACTTGTCTTGCCAGCTTAATAGTGTGCGAAGCAGATGTGTTTGCACAAGGTGGTGCATGGTTACTTGAGTTGTGGGGGAATTTGGATTTTGATGAGAAACAAGATTTTGGCAAGCGAGCTTCTTGTTGTGATTCTTCAGAAGCATATTGTGAAGATGTGAGTGAATTACCGCAGTAGTGCGAAGTGAAGTCTTGATGGATTTAGTTTCTGGATCTAGTTGTGATTCGAAGTATCCTTTAGAGATGTCTATTTCTGAGTAAGAGTTGAAGAGTCAACTTGAGGATTGGTTTGAGCAGAGTTGCTTATTCGAGCGGGTCACCGTGGAGTGCTACCGTTGTGTCGTTCGAGATGAGCCAAAGTTACCCGAGTTGGTGTGTCGTTTGTAGGCGAGTAACGAAGTGGATATTGAGGACGAGTGTCTACTTCTGAGGATTGATATTTGGATGAATCAATCACTTGGAATTTTTGCGTTTAGTGAGATCGATGTGAAGTCTGGCTGTCTACGAGTTAGTGTGAGAGCTGAAGATGTTTAGACAATGCTTTGGGATAGTGTTTGGTTCTGGCGAGTATTTGTTGATGTCATTAGTGTGACTAATGCGTCAGGTATGATTTTGGGATGTTCGGACAGTACTCTCATGAGTAGCTGTAAGAGTTATTTCGTGTTCATGGATATTAATTAGTTCACATCAAGTCAAGGAATTGTGGCAAGCATCCGAGCGTTGTGTATCAGTAGTGAAGTTAGACCAGTGTATGTCGAGTGTTCTAAGGATAGAATTTTGAACTGTTGGGCGTGAGTGCCTTAAGTAAGCAACTTAGGCGATGATATTTTGGACAGTTCCGTGAAGGTTTATTTGTATCTTGTAGAAGACTTCAAGGAGTTATTTCAGAGCTTAGAAGTTCCTTTGTTTTGGATGGATAACTTTGTGAGTTTGGCGGAAGATCTTTTTACAAGTTGGTATTAAACGTGAGTATTTTGACTCGAGATGGTTGAGTCGCTATTTGGATTCCGCAATGGGAAGCAAATTTGTTTGAACCAGTAGAAAGTTTAGCGAATGCCCTGATTTTGGTTTTGTTTGGTACTGAAGAACCTTGTACGGTGTATTGTGATATCTTATTTTGGACTTGAGATGTAATTCAATGTAGAGTTGGAAAAGTGTATTGCTACCTTAGAACGATTTGTTTTTCATAAGGAAAAGTTGTCGGACGCGTGAGTTAGAATATTGATGTGGTTGTGCTCGTTTGATATCTAAAAGGTGCAGATGTTAACGACAAGGAGATAGGAATTGTTGAAGACAATTCAAGTTGAGTGCAATCTATAAAGAGACTTCGTCTGTTGTTGAGCTTAGTGTGTTAATGTCGCGGATAAACCAAGAATATCTGATTTGGGATTTGTTATTTTGCAGAATGTTACATGTTTGTTTTGGGACACTTGTTAAAATTTAAGTTTAGAAGGTTATTGAGGATTTGTTCACTACTATCATATGGATTTCGTTGGATACTAATAGCCGTGGTGGATTATTAGTTTGCGACTAAGATAAGTCTTGACGGTAAAGAATTTTGTGACGGTTTGATAGCCACAGGTACCTTAAGATGATTGATGTTTTATAAAGGAGAATGTTCTATCTGTGACTGAAGTTGGTCGCGACGGTGTTCGTGTTGGATTCCCTAAAATTTATGTTATGATTCTAAGTCCAATCTATCTTGTAGGTCAGTGGTATGAGACGGCGTTGATGAGTAGAGTTCTCAAGAGAGTGTTGTGATTGAGTTACCACTTGGGACGATGGAAAGTTATGAAAGGCGTTTCGAATGAGAAGCCGGTTTATAGATCGTTGCGACGGTACGAGGATGGTGATTACTTGATATATATTTTGGGAATTGTTATGAGAGAAGACTTCGTTGAAGTCAAGTGTATACGTCGAAGTTTCACGAGTGAATATTTGGACAAAACTTGAAAAGGTCAGACTATGTCATGTATTTAGAGGACCAATGGACGTTGATCAATCGAGAATGAAAGAGTGATTCTTCGAGTTGATGAAGCGGATGTTGCGAGGTGTCTTGATGGGTGTACGCTTTGAACGTGTCCATTCTAATTAATTGTGAAGTTGAGAAATTAACCAAGTTGTTTTGCGGTTGACATCTTATGCATTAAGTGACGCAGCATGGGTTAGATATCGAGCATTGAATTGTTAGAGGGTAAGCAAGGTTGTTGGAATTGGGCTAGTGAGTTATAGTCGCAAGTCGTCTGTACAAGCCCTAGAATGGGTGTTGTATCGCAGTTCTGTTACGTTTGTGTAACTTGTTATTGATCAAGGGTTGTGCGTTGGTGATCTACAAGGATGATGTGACCTTGTGATTTTCTGTAATGAGAGCGATGACTGCAAGTGTAATTTTTGAGTTCGTACTTATGTGTGAGTGAAGGCATCTCTTTCGTGTTGCGTAGCACGCGTGGTTTTATCCTTTCTGATTGTTTTAGTTTTGGTTTGTATGACCATTTTGGTTGTTTTCGTTTTAGCGATGAGGCCGGTGTTGTGTCGTAAGACTTTATGTTCCTATCTTTGGTGACTCGTTTCCGAGGTGTCAGTTCGAGAGTGTGACTAATTCTATGGTTGAGACATTAGGATAGTATTGATCTTGTGTGTTTGGTTCTCGAGTGACCGGTGTGTTTATGACTTGTTTGGTTGTTGGGTGTTAGTTGGTTGTCGACTGCATTGTATGGGCTTTGCATCTCGGCATGGTTGTTCTTGTCCAGACGTTGTGGTTGGGGAGATACCCTTGTGTTTGGTGTATTTAGTATGTTGTTTAATTGACGCGAGGATTTGGTGGACGAACGCTTAGGTATGTCCCATTTTGTTCATTTTGGTCAAATTTTCGAGGACGAAACGTTAATAAGTGGGGGAGAGTTGTAACGCCCGTTTTATTTAATATTATATTATATTAATATTTTTGAATTATTGTTTGACGATTGTTTTGGCGACGAAAATAATTATATTAATTAATATATCTATTAATTTATCTGGCGACGTCGTGTTCGGTCCGGGTTTTATTCCGTTCGGTTCGGTAAATTATTATTCGGATCCGATATTTAATTCCCCGAAATTATTTTAATTGACTGAATAAATAATATTGGTAAATATTATTAATGTGTTATATTGTAAGAATTGGTAAGGGGGTGTGAGGAGTAATTGATGAGAATTGGGTTTTCAACTAAGAAACACATTATAAACCATTTCTCCTCATTTTCTTTCCATTCATAACACACCAAGCCAAACAAGAGGAAGAGAGGAAGTTAGTAAGGAAACAAATTTATAAAAATCTTTCCTTTGTTTTCTTTCCTTTTCCAACAACAAAATCCTAACATAGAAGCTTGAGAGAAAGAGAGGGTTTGGAGAAGAAGAAGAAGAAGAAGAAGAAGAAGAAGGAGGAGGAGCAAGAGCAAGCATGGAGTTGGGGTTTTGTTGGAGCATCTTGAATCATCCAAGCTTGTGAGGTAAGGTGTTTGATTTTCCACTTCCTATGATTAGGGTTTTGATACATATATTGTGGATTTGTGATGAAAATTGGTGTTGTGGTTTTGAGTTGGGTGTTTGATTGTTTGATTTCCATTTCTTATAGTTAGGGATTGGTGGATTTAGTTTGAATTGGGAGAAAAATTGATAGATATTTTTTAGAATTTTGTTGAGTGACTATTGAAAGAAAAAAACAATTTAGAAGAGTTGAATTTGGTATAGAGAATATGGGTGTGTTTTTAGTGTTGTAGTGTTTGGTAAATGGAAGTAGAAATAGAAATGAAATTAGAAAATAAGAATGGAAATGAAATTAGAAAATAAGAATGGAAATGAAAATGCTAACAGTAGATAAGAAAAACAAAAACAAAAAAGATGGAAACTGTGAAGTAAAATTTTTATTTGATTCTTCTTATATTAATAAGTGCCACCACCTTAGTTCACATATGTTCTACCCACATCTGTTTAACAATTTGTATAGTAGGCACCGGTCACATATGATGAGGCAAGCTACTGCATGTTTCTCGTATGATCTTCATTTTCTCTCCTATTTATTTGCAAGCATAAGCTAATTGCCGTTTTTTTTGGAAAAGAACGAGAGTTTCTTCCTTTCTTTGGTGACAGTTGTACCTTTTCTATCATATATCAACATTCTATTATTGTTAGTTTCTTTTTCAAGGTGCTAAAAGGAAAAGTAGTCTCATACCATTAATAGTACAAAAAATAAATAAAATGAAACAGCTTTATGTAAATGAACCTATGAACATAAATTACTATTAGCATTCGAGATGAATGATTATCATTTGCTTTTGCTAAACATAATTGTTGGTTTCTTTTATGTGTGAAAAGAAAAACGCTCACACCATTAAGAGCACAAAAGAGGGAAAAAGAAATATTTTTTTATGGAGCCTATGAACATAAATTAGTATTCTGAGATGTGTGATTATCATTTCCTTTTTGCTACTCATATATAGATGTTTTATTTGATTTCTGTAGGATTTTAGTTACACTATGAAATCATGAAGTCGCAGATTATATATTTCTTTCTAATTTTGCCAATAATTTTATGCCAATTTGGATGAGCGATGATGATGTTTTTGTGTTGTGTTGTTTTATTGTCGAGTCACATACATTTCATAAGCGATGATGGCTTTTATGCCAAGCGATGATGGCTTTTATGCCGAGCGAAGATCGGCTTTATGCCAAGTGTCCCTAATTACGGACAAAGCGATGGGTACCACATGCATAACATAGTCGTGTCTCATGGAGTCGGTTATGTTTATGTTTGAGTTGTTTGGGATTGAGTTTTTGTTGATTGATGGATGATATTGAATTGCGATGATATATGATATGATGATGTTTGTGATGATGTTGTGAAGATGGGATTTATGCCACAAGCGATGATGGGCTTTATGCCAAAAAGCGAATATGGGCTTTAGCCAATTTGTGATGATTTGTTTGTGTTGCTTATATTATTAGCATTATTTAATGTTGTTGGTTGATGTTGTTGTTTAAGACTGTCGTGTTAATTAGTGATGTATTAGCTCGTGACGATTTCGTGGTGATGGAAGTTTATGTGTTGTTGTGACATTTATGCCGATGAGGTTATGGTGATAAAGTGTAGATTATACACAATAGGATGACTAGTAAAGTAAGTGAGTTTGATTATGTGCTGGAATTACACTTATTAATCTATAACCCTTTATAATTCCGACACTATATATATATATATATATATATATATATATATATATATATATATATATATTATCATGCCTTTAAGTATATGTTTTGGAGTATCTCACCCTTTACTTGTTTCGTTACCTATATATTGGTAACGCAGGTTACGGAGTCTATAGTTGCTGTTAGTCGAGTCGGTGTCACTCTGATACGTAGCACTCGGGGGGAAATATTTATGTCGTTTTGTTGTTGTTGTTTTATTATTATTCCTTTTGTGAATAAGAACCATAATTCATAAAAACATGATTTTGATGAGGAAGTTTAATAAAGGAGATGTTTTGATTTCTATGAATCAATTTATGTTTTCCTGCGATGCTATGTATCCGAAATTTATACTTTAAAGTAAACTGTTTTAAAGTGAGTTGTTTGATGGTGTAATGCCTCAGTATTTAATTTATGAAATTTTAAAATTACTCTGATTTTTGCATATTAACTTTGGGTAGAATTGGGGTGTTACACATTACGACTAGCGTGAACTAGACGCAACGCATTGGGGAGAATCCGGGCAAGGGGGTTTGTTATATAAAGGGAATAGATGTGGCATGAACACCCCTTCTAAAATACCCCGAATATATTAATTAAAGTAATATTAAAACCAAATTTAATCAGAGTCAACACGGAAATCAAGGGATGCCACAATTATGAAATAAATAAAACTCCAATTAACTCAGTAGCCATGCTACACTGAGGATCACCATAAAAAATAATCAATTAAGTTAAGACCATGTCTTACACAGCGGAAAATAATACCATCA
Organism: Vicia sativa; assembly: GCA_021764765.1. Classification (NCBI taxonomy): domain Eukaryota; kingdom Viridiplantae; phylum Streptophyta; class Magnoliopsida; order Fabales; family Fabaceae; genus Vicia; species Vicia sativa. The sequence continues at coordinate 207,493,036 of CM038795.1, read as the reverse complement.
AATCAAAACGGAATAAACCAAGTCTTAGTTATTCCTAAAGTAATTCCAATAACAATTGAATAATGAATAAATCCTCAACTAAACGTTCCCCAGTGTTACAACCTATCAGAGCATGACACTGACACGCGGACTTAAATGTCCTAGCTCTAGAGCCATCCTCACCAACTCCTGAGCTGCTAACTTTAATCTGAAATCATCAAAGTAAGGGTGATATTTCTCATAATTACAATGCATTATAAGCTCCTCAATCAACATATATCACAAGCATATTATTTCACCCATTTTAGCATAATTCAGATTCCATTACACAGTTACAACCATACAATTCATTATGCACAAAAAATAACAACAAGAGAATTGTAACACTGGAAGACATCCTAACATGTTACAATTCCATGCAAATACAATGCAGACTCAATGCATGTGGTACCAACACGTGACCAAGTCACCCAACACTGATCCATCATCATCCGGACAAGAACCATCGATTCGTCCATAAACAGCCGGACACAAATCCAGCCTAACCACCCATCATCACCCGGGTATCGGTTAACGGCAATACAAGTCAAATTCCACACAATGGGAATTAACTTTACCAAAATGCATATGCACGCGCATCACCCGCATGCAACATCAAATCAGTCTATGACATACACCAAATCATCATAACTGAATCAAAACCAAAAACATGATATTCTTAACAATCATGCACACAATCAACAGCATAAACATGCCTTTCGTTCACACCATTCAGATACCTCAATGTCACAGGTACACTACCTCTTATACACCAAATACACATCGAATAAATAATCACCTATTTCGAAATCCGACACATTTCCAAAATAATTTTAAGTTACAGGAAATTCTTTCATTTCATAAAATAGAGCATTTAATTTAAGAAATAACGTCCAAAACGGTGCTCCAAACGGACTTACGGTTTAAAAGTTATGAATTTTCAAAGTTTGGGAATTTTTCAAAAAGTTACAGTGGAACCCGGTTCCTCCCTGGGAGTAACCGGTTCCCACAATGTTTAAAAACCACACCCCTGGAAAAATGTATGGGGAACCCGGTTCCTCCATACTGGGAAGCCGGTTCCTCCATACTGGGAACCGGTTCCCACGTTGAAAAAGTCCCAATTTTTGAAAATTCCACATAATGCCAACATCAACGAGTATCACATGCATAGAGTCTGCATTGCATATGGGATTGTAACATGCTAGGATGGTTTCCAGTATTGCAATTTCCATTGATTGTTAAATTGGCGTAATCATTGTGTGGAATGCAATTGTGAACTGAACTATGATTATTGAAATTCCTGGCAGCAGATACGTGATGTCACAGAGAATGTTATGACACACTATCTGACACTCTGTTAACAATTCACACAGTAAATGAAAGCAACAGTAAAAAAACACAATAAGTTGTTTACCCAGTTCAGTGTCTAACTACACCTACATCTGGGGGCTACCAAGCCAGGGAGGAAATTCACTATTAGTAGAATTAATTCAGGAATAAACCAACCAGTTTATCTCCTTCACTTAAAACCTACCCAATGCAACTTCAACCTAAGTCCTACTTAGATCCGAGTTCCTACCACCCCTCAATCACAGTGATATCAACCTATTGAATAATTGAATTGTGAAGACACACTTCAATAAACTATCTTGATCTCGCTCAAAGCTTTCAATCAAGAGACAAACACTGTGCTTTAAAGCTTTGAGTGATAAACTACCCTTACAAACAAATCCTAGTCCAATGCACTTATCAATTGATAATTATTTGGCTCACAAGAGAAACTAGAATTATAAATACCAACTGTTATAAATCCTAACAATACACAAATAACAAGCTGCTATCTCTTCAATACATTCCAAGGGCGCAAAGACAGTAGTGGTTGAATTACTTTTATAGAAGCCCGAATCTTCGCTTTTGGGCTTCCATAAAGATAGCTAGGGTTCACTTAATTTAATCCTAAAAACATGGTCTTTTCAACAACCAATTTAGGTTTAATTAAGATTTGACCTAGCAGCCACGTGAGCATGCTTTCTAATAACAGAAAAAACATAAAATAGCAGCTCAACAAACTTCCGAAAATCTCAGAAAATGTATTCGCAGTATGTCACATCGAATGTCATAACATCCGTTATGACATTAGTCTGTTTTCTGCAGAATTTCCAGCACAGCTTTAGCTTCCAGTTCTGAGCTGTCTTTTAACATCCTTAGCAGGTAGGATTTATCTTCAATCTCTGAATGTCATGACATTTATCATGACATTGCTAAAGCCTAGTTTTACCAAAATTAATGCCAACTTAAAACACTAACAAACTCCCCTTTGGCACATTTTGGCTAAAACTACTTAACCTATCAGAGTACATATGCAGCAGAAGACAAACTAGTTCTAAGCTTAAATAAACTAGAACCTAGAGATAAGATAAATTCTACCCATACAGAAATCCCACAATTCCCACAATTGCCCACATACAAAATTTTAAACAGCCATGCAATTCCAAAGTCCCAAATGCATCACACACAGTTGCTCATAGTTTCCACACACGATTCTTCTCCCTTTAGCCATAAAGGGCCAAAGGAAACAATACAATTTCCCAAACTTTCAATCATACGTAACCAGACAAAAGTTATACCTCGCTTAAGGATTACAAGTCATCAACACAAATGATTACAATCATTCAAAACAAAATACAAAACAAATTGATAGAATAAAAATCAGAGGCAACATGGGCAAAAGCTCAAGTGCTTTCTTCTCCGAAGCACCGTGAAAGGACACATCTTCGAGCCTTCTTTACCAAAGAATCGCTTGGTCAAGATCATCATCTTCCTCTATACAGCGCAAGTATCACCATCAAGCCTTTCTTCCTCAACCTCTGTCTTTTTCCTTTTCAAGAGTAGAGATCGATGCTTCAAGGGTCTGCCTTGCTTCAAGTTCCTACAGTCTCCTTTAGCACAAGAATGACATCGCCTTCCGAGAATTGGCCTTGACATTTGATGTCTCACTGGTGTCATGACAATGTCGTGAACATGCTTCCCTTGAAATAGTTTGTAGAAGCCAAGGCAGGAGCTCTTTTGCATATTGAATCTCTTTCACCAAGTATGTCAGGGTATTGATCTACTAGAATTCCACACGAGGGAGGGAAAGGCTATTGGCCCCTTAATAGCATAATCAAAGATGTTTTAGGATCCGATAAAAATGTAGCTTCCATAATCAAATTTTGCTTTTGTTCCAACAAAGAAGATGAACCTTCCTGCACTAATGGAGATGGTTGACTTGTGATTTGTGGGAACCCAATCGCACCTATCTTGTGCGTAATAGCAAATTTGACACTTAATTTGCTAGCGTAAAGCTTTCCTTCAAAGGCCAATGTTTTACTTGCTTGGCAGAATTGTCCGACACACTTGATTGTCGTTTCTTCAAGCTCAGTTGAGCCTCATCCGATCTCCCAAATACTTGTTGATTACACTTGGGAAAACTTCACTTTTCTTCCTCCGACAAACACGCCTTAAAATCACCGATCTTCCATCGACACAACCACTTGACAGTTCACAATAAACTCCTTCACTGACCTTCATAACAATTTGAGAACTTCACCACAGCTCTCATCAACCCGCCTTGATCGGTCAATCACATCTTTGCATTCAAGAGCATCCTTGTTCGCCTTTCAAGTGCAATTCTCTTCAAACTCACATATTTCCACCTATTAGCATTTTCGTGGTGGTGAAAGGAAATATTGTCAATTGGCACTTCAGAACTATGGGCATTTTCCCAAGAGACAACCTTCTTTTGAATGAATGTCGAGACATTCTCAGTAACATCAAAGTCGAATCATCCCGATCCGAGGGCTGTGTACTTTCCTTTCCTTACAATTGAAGTGCTCTTTGCTTTGGGAGTATCACCAACATTCTTTACTTTATCCTTCCCTTTGGAAGTTCCAACCTTGTTGCCCTTACCAGATTTTTCTACAGCCTTCCTCTCAGCCCTAGGAGTCTTGCAACCAACTTCAACGCATTCTTCTCATGAACAGAGCTTGGAACAACACTTTTCTTCCCTTTCCTATTCATTACCCTCCTAGCAATGCTGGGATTAACCTTGGCTATGAGGTCATTATCAGAAAACTCCTCATCTAGATTGATGATATGAGAAACCATATTCTGATTGGTGTTCTTCAGAGTATCTTCAAGAATGCTATCGATATGTTATCGCAGAGACAAGATGAGGTTTATCGAGGTACTATGATCTGGAGATTTCTCAAGCATCTCATCAGAAATCTCATTCACATTTGCAGCAGGGGATTCAATTACATTATCATCGTTACATCCTTCAGGAGCTGGAGCAGAAGGATTTACATCACTTTTCACAGGGGAATCAACATCACCACCAGATGTCTTGACATTCTCATTGACATCTGGATCAACTGCTAAACTAGGGCTAGCAGACTTATGATTCGTGGAACCCAAACCTGTGCATGACTTATTCTCATTTAGGATATCACCACTATCCTAGCTATGGCCTCATGCACTGACCTAGATCCTTCTCTGTTTACTAGTTCTGGGGGAACAGAGGATGATGGTACTGAAGTCTTACCTGAGGGAGATACTTGTGCCCTTCTTGCATTTCTTGTGCGTAGCTTCTTGACCTTTTCTGGGTCAGTGGCCATTGCACGCAGTGGTGTCACCCGTAGAGCTTCAGCTTGCATGGCTCCAGTGTTTGCTCTAACTTCAACCATGGAGGGAGACAAGAATCCAGATTCTTGAGATGAAGAGGATGATGAAGACATATTTTGCTGATGGTTTTTGAGAGAGAGAGAGAGAGAGAGAGAGAAAATGGAAAAGGGTTTCAGGGTTTCTTTTGAATGAAGAAAGTGTGATACTACTTTCAAAAGAAAAAACTATTATATGTGGGTGTCTCTTCCTATTCTTGGATCTTTTAAAATAAGGATGAAAATTCCTAAATAACCCACTTATAAATAATTGAAGTAAACAATCCCTTTCACCCCTTGTTGTAGGCACAATTAATTGCTACAACTCCTCAAATTGACAAATATCCAATTTGTCCCTTAAAGTCTTAAATTGATCACTCTCAAGAGCTTTAGTAGCAATGTCACAGTACAATGTCATGACATCCTGTATGACATTGTGGTCAAGATCCGCTTTATCCGATCATCCTAAAGCGCTTTCCTTTCTCGCTATGTATTTAACATAGTATAGAGCTACAGATTTTCTTCTTATCGATCCACGAGATAAGATTGCTTCGAGAAGAGACATCCATCAATGTGGCTTTTACACAAGCTTTGATCAACACTTTCTCCACTTGTTTTCTTGGACAACTTCAAATGTGGAGGGTAGGAATCCTAGTGTGGATATCATTCTTCATTCCAAGCTTCTTGACCCAATTACTTGCATACTTGCTCGTGATGTAAGTGTTGAGTTTTCCATCCGCGAGACTTGCGCCTAAGTAAATGAATCGCTCCAAAGAGGCTCATCCCATTCACTTGCATTTGGTTGTCAACATATCTCACAATTGTGTCGTATTCTTCCGAGGCTATATTATTAGCATAAATTGGAAGCACCGTGACCTTTCCTCCTTTGACAAAGAGGATTTCATCCAAGACTCCTGTCCTGTATCTTTTGACAGTAAGATACTTGGTTATCCTTTCATGCCAGATCCTAGTACTTTGCTTCGACTTTATGTGTGGTCGATGTCTAGACATTGAGTGTGACATTCGGTTTCTGTCCACTTTATACTTACCACGATTCTCCCTTTGTCCAATAGAGATCTTGGTATCCTCTCGACTCTCTTAATGGAACCGATCCTTTTCATTCCTCCGAGGTGTGGATGACTGTGTTCTGCCGACACAACTTTACTTCCTCTTCATCCTTGTCTGTAGAACTCATAGAGGATGAGTGGTGTTCTCGATTCCCACATGTAGCGCTTGTCCTTTGATCGACTCCTCTCATAATCACTACTTGTTCATCATTGATTAGACATTCACCTTAGTGAAGTTGACTGTGAATCCCATATCACATAGCGACTTATGCTAATGAGATTTGCATTCGGACCTTTACTAGCAAAGACTCCATTTAGGTTTGGAACCTGTGCCGTTTGAGTTTCCAACACCTTTGATTTCTCCTTTAGCTCCATCTCCAAAAGTAACAAAGCTGGTAGAATGATGCTCAACATCATTGAGAAGATTCCTGTCTCCAGTCATGTGCTTGGAACACCCACTATCAAAGTACCAATCTTTCTTGGTAGACACACTAAGAGAAGTGTTAGCTACTGCAGCATCTTCTTCTTCCACTGAGAGTATGTTACTGTTAGTTTTAGGCTTCACATAAGACCCTTGATTAGGATATCCATGTAGCCTGTAGCAAAAAGATTTTATGTGACCAAACCTTCCACAATAATGACATCTCCATCTTTGAAACTTTTTGTTCATGTTTCTATGATTTTGATGTTGCACCCAATGTTGTGACATCTATTTTGACATTGGTTTATTAGGTCTGTTCTTCCTTTTGTTATTGACAAACTTCTTAGTTTCCACATATCCTGAGGCAGACCTATTCCCTGTTTTGTGGTATGACACCTTCTTTGCCATAGACTGGCCAGGTTTGTTCCTTTCCTGGTTATTACCAGATCTCTTTGCAGCCACATACCCTGAGCCAGATACATTTCCTGTTTTGTGTTGTGACAACTGTTTTGACATTGGTTTCCCATGTCTTTTCTTCTTAATGTCACCAACAGGATTCTTTTCAGCCACATATCCTAGACCATGCTTATTTCCTGCATTTTGTCCAAGCTGAAGAATTTCTTCCAACTTATTAGTACCAGATGTCAACATTTTGACAGATTTAGACATCTGATCAAGTTTGGAGTTCAGCATTACAATATCACTATTGAGGTGATTTATAGTGGTTGTGTTTTCCTTTTTCTCAGCCTCCAGCTTCACATTCTCAGCTTCCAACTTCTCAATCAGCCTTTTCTGTTCCTCATTCTGCTGACAAACTTCACCATTTTTTATGCACAACTTCCTGTAGGTTTCAGCAAGCTCTTCAAATGTCACTTCCTCATCACTAGAATCCATATCAGAATTGTACACTCCAGAGAGAGCAGTAACAAGTTTGGCACCTTCTTCCTCAGATTCACTTCCTGAATCACCATCAGACCAAGTGACAATCATTCCTTTCTTTTGTTTCTTTAGAAAGGTGGGACATTCAGCTCTAATATGTCCAAATCCTTCACATTCATGACATTGGATTTTACTGCCTTAACTTCCTTTTTCTTCTGACTTGGATCTTCTGTTGGAGTCATAAGATCTGTTGATGTCAGATGTAATGTCCTTGACATTTGACCTTGACTTTGGATCAATCCTCCTGATGAGTTTGTTGATCTGTCTTCCAAGCATGGCTATAGCTTCAGATATCTTCTCTTCATCTTCCACCTTGCATTCCTCTTCAGTATTGGATACAAGTGCTATGCTCTTGTTTTTCTTGTCAACAGTTTCACTGATTCCCATCTCAAAAGTCATAAGGGATCCAATAAGTTCTTCAACCTTCAAGGTGCTGATGTCTTGAGCCTCCTCTATTGCAGTGACTTTCATTGCAAATCTCTTAGGCAAGGATCTGAGAATCTTTCTCACCAGCTTCTCTTCTGACATCTTTTCACCAAGTGCTCCTGAGGTGTTGGCAATCTCCAAGATATTCATGTGAAACTCATGAATAGTCTCATCTTCTTTCATCTTCAAATTCTCAAATTTGGTAGTGAGCATCTGAAGTCTTGACATCTTTACCTTGGATGTCCCCTCATGTGTAGTTTTGAGAGTGTCCCAAACATCCTTGGTCAGTTCACATTGATGAACAAGTCTGAAGATATTTCTGTCAATACCATTGAATAATGCATTCAATGCTTTAGAGTTCCCCAGTGCCAGCTCCTCTTCCTCTTTGCTCCATTCTTCCTCAAGTTTCAAGACAGTAGTCCCATCTTTCTCAAGCTTGGTGGGATGTTTCCATCCTTTGTCAGCAGCTCTCCAAGCTTTAATATCCACTGATCTTAAAAAGGCAATCATACGAGGTTTCCAGTACTCATAATTAGACCCATCCAGAATAGGTGGTCTACCTCCAAATCCTCCTTCCTTATCCATTACGCCAGAAACTATTATCCCTAGATCTCACCCAGAAATAACAGGAAGGGTGCCCGCCTCGATGCCAATTGAAATTTCGGCAAGCAGACACGTGATGTCACAGAATGTTATGACACACTATCTCGACACTGCTAACAATTCACACAAGAATGAAAAGCAGAAAAAACACAATAAGTTGTTTACCCGCCAGGTCTAACTACACCTACATCCGGGGCTACCAAGCCGGAGGAAATTCACTATTAGTAGAATTAATTCGTGAATAAACCAACCGTTTATCTCCTTCACTTAAAACCTACCCAATGCAACTTCAACCTAAGTCCTACTTAGATCCGAGTTCTACTACTCCCCTCAATCACAACAAAGGATATCAACCTATTGAATAATTGAATTGTGAAGACACACTTCAATAAACTATCTTGATCTCGCTTCAAAGCTTTCAATCAAGAGACAAACACTCGTGCTTTAAAGCTTTGAGTGATAAACTACCCTTACAAACAAATCCTAGTCCAATGCACTTATCAATTGATAATTGCTTGGCTCACAAGAGAAACTAGAATTATAAATACCAACTGTTATAAATCCTAACAGTACACAAATAACAAGCTTCTATCTCTTCAATACATTCCAAGGGCGCAGCACAGTTGTAAGGGTTGAATTCCTTTTATAGAAGCAATCCTGAATCTTCAGTTTTGGGCTTCCATAAAGATAGCTAGGGTTCACTTAATTTAATCCTAAAAACATGGTCTTTTCAACAACCAATTTAGGTTTAATTAAGATTTGACCTAGCAGCCACGTGAGCATGCTTTCTAATAACAGAAAAACATAAAATAGCAGCTCAACAAACTTCCTGAAAAATCTCAGGAAAAAACAGATTCTGCAGAAAAGAATGTCACACTGAATGTCATAACATCAGTTATGACATTAGTCTATTTTCAAATTTCCAAGACTTTAGCTTCCAGCTGCTGTCTTTTAACATCCTTAGCAGGTAGGATTTATCTTCAATCTCTGAATGTCATGACATTTATCATGACATTGCTAAAGCCTAGTTTTACCAAAATTAATGCCAACTTAAAACACTAACAATTATGTTAATGACAGTGGACTAATATATTGATTTATTCTGTTGTATTTAAAGAACGTATAATGCATTTTATATTGGATAGAGATCTCACCCTTACTTTAATGATTTCAGATTAAAGTTAGCAGCTCAGGAGTCGGTGAGGATGGCTTATAGAGCTGTGTCGTGTTTTATCCGCGTGTGTCAGTTTCATGCTCTGATAGTTGTAACACTGGGGGAAAGGCTTGTGTGATGAGTTTTATTTAATACTCCATTGTTTTAATTTATGTTGGGAATACCTATGAATTGAAGTTATTCCGGTTTGAGATATTTTCCGCTGTGTAGAACATGAAATTGATTTTTGAATAATCTATCTTATTTAACCCTTCAGTTGAGCATGATTACCGTTTGAGGTTGAGACTTTTGTATCTTATTTTTAGTTGTGACATCCCTGTTTTCATGTTACTCTGATAAAATCTAGTTTGATATCAATTTAATTAATGCATTCGCGGGTTATTTAGAAGGGGTGTTACATGGCACCCTAAATATATATAGTTATCTATAGCTTTATATATGAATAGCTTGATATGTTTGTGTGTTTTAAATTGTTATTTCTATTGTTGGGAAAGTTTCTCCTTTGGATTTTAAGAAAGATAGTTTATGTGGGATCCTAGGTTTTTTTTTATTATTGTGCTCACAAAGATCATTGGGATCTTCTACATACATATCCCTTAATGGGAATCAGAGCATTTGTAGCTCGGATCTAAAGGGAGCTATGGTTTTGTTTGGTTTGGGGGAGAAAGAAGTATGCTCGCCAAGGATGAGACCTTGTGCCTACGTATTCTCAAAGGGAGGTTGATAAAGTCATAGCAATCGTAGTTCCCACTTATGCTAGTGGAAGCAACGGGAGTTTTTAAGAGGCAAAAATAAATGTCATCTTAATGAAAAATGTATCTAATCTATTTCATCACATACATTTTAAAGGGTTGATTGATTGAATCTTTCATCGTAAGTTATAGGTGTTTTGCTTGAGTATACAAGCATTACCACTTACGATTTTAAGAAAGATGTTTGAAAGATGATTGAATCTTTAATTGTAAGTATTGGGTGTTTTGCTTGAGTGTACAAGCGTTACCACTTACAGTTAAAAGATGTTTTTGTTTTGAAAAGTGTGAAAAGTATTTGATTGTATGTGATTTAATAGATGAGATACTTCTTCCATAGAGATGATAAATGTCTAAATCTCGAGGACAAATTGATTGGATTAGGGGGATGCTTTTAAGAAGCCTGTGGGTTCTTGTATTGTAAGCCCAAGATGAGGCATTCCGAGGGTCATCGAGGGTCCTTGTATTGTTAGCCAAAGAGAAGGCATTCTGAGGGTCATCAAGGGTCCTTGTATGAAGCTCAAGAGGAAGCTATAGGGTATGGCTGGCTTTGGCTTTAAGAGTGGTTTCACCGGGAAACCATCCTCTTAGGATTCAAGAGTGATTTCACCAGGAAATCATACTCTCAGGGTTCTATCCTAGCGCGGGTGATTCTTTGTATTGGAAGCCCAATAGGAGGCTGTTAAGAGATTTCCTGGTCTCTTTCTTGTTTGATGCCCAAGAGAAGGCTAAACTCAACGAGGGATTTCTTTTGAATGAAGCCTAAGAGGAGGCTGACTCAGCAGGGGAGTGTTGTCTTATACGAAGCCTAAGCGGAGGCTAAACTAAATAAATGAGTTTTCTTATACGAAGCCTAAGAGGAGGCTAACTCAATAAATGAGTTGTCTTATACGAAGCCTAAGAGGAGGATAAAAGGGGAACCTAGTTGTTAGGCTAATTGTTATGTTATAACTGGACAGTTATATAAACAAGTGTGTGATGTGTATTCACAAGAGTTTATGAAGGAAATTTATAGACAAGTGTATAAAACGAGCGTTTAAGCAAGTGTAACTTGAATATATACAAGGTTTTGGATGTGTACAAGGGAATGAATATGTACACGAAGGGGTGATCATGTACAAGGAAATGAACATGTACATAGGAGGGTATGGACTTACACCGTAAGGGAGGCCCATTGGTTTAAGAGCAGTTTCACTGGGAATAATACTTCTCTTAATACCAATGGAATCGGTGTATAAACAAGCGGATGAAAACAAACGAACGAAGTTTGTTTATGCTTGAATATTTACAAAGATGATTGGATATGTACAAGGAATTGAATATGTACATAAAAAGGATTGGGACTTACACCGTGAGGGAGGCCCATGATCAATTAAGAAATTCGAGGAAAAAACTGATTCGGTTTTATCTTCAAATCGAGTCGATCATGGAAAAAGGTGTGTAAGTTTGTTGAAAAGTTTTTGAAAAGGTTTTGAAAATTATTTTGAAAAGTGAAGTATATTCACAAGAAGTTTTGAAAATATTTATGCTTGAAATTTGGAAAGAAAACATCTTTGAAAGTATTAAGAAATACTTAAAATGTCTCATTTTTGGCTTAATAAAAATATAATCAAAAGAAAATATTTTTGGATTTTTTTTACATAATCATAAAATAGGTATATTAAATGACAAGTGTGCAAAAAATCATCTCAAAATGAGAAGTTTTTATTGCTTTTTGAAAATGTTGAAGTTGGATAGAAAATGTGAAGAAAACAAGTAGTAAAAATTTGATTTTGGTCCTAAGGAGGTTTGAACTCAAGACCTTTGGCTTAGAAGTGAAAAGTTTTACCACTGAGCCATGTGTTTATCTTGTTATTTACACGCCTTCATTTAATTATATATTTAAAACAAGTCTTTGAAAATGTTTCAAAATGAAGGAAAAGTAAAAAAATGACAAAATGGTCTCAGGGGAATTCGAACCCTGGACCATAGGCAAGGCAAAGGACATGAAAAGCGCGCTGACTACCACTGGGGTGGCTATACATCCGTTTATTTATTTTCTTCCAAGTTATTATATTATAAACGAATTATTTGAATTTGAAAATCAAAACAGAAAACGCGCGCACTCCATCTTCTTCTTCCTCAAGCTCTTGATTTTGTAACTTCCTCATTTCTCAATGAAATTGAAAGATGTAAACATCAAAGTTGCTCGCTTTGAACTCAGGAATATGATGGTGATGTTTAATTTCATTAATTTTGAACTTAAGATGATTAATTTTGAACGAGGATGGATGAACCCTAATTTTAAGAATCAACATGAAATCGTGTATGGATCATGATTTATGAAATTGATTAAGGGTTAATGATCAGCATGAGTGCAGAAACAAAATGGCCAAGCAATTTTTGAACTGGAATGCATGAATCATAGATTTCAAAGTCTGAGTATCTTACCTCTTCGAACTGAAATTGAAATCTCTGTTAGAGTGTTTCCAGTTGTGTTTTGATGATTGCTATAGCTTCACTGGGCCCTATGGAACGTATCTGGATGCTTAGCTTGAACTGAAATGGCCTGGATCGTTCCACCCAAGTCCAACTGCAATCTCTTGAAGTGAGTTTCGAATTTGGAACTGGAGTTGTTACAGATGTGATCTAAGTGTCTGGATCACTTCTATGAAGTGTATGGATGATGTTTAAAGTGTTAAATCAAAGCTAGCACGAGTAGATTAAGATATGGCAAGTTAAGGCATAATTTGCAAGCTTTTGGATTTTTGAGTACGATTCTGAGTTTGGACAGTTTTCCTGGTGGTTTTAAGCTTTCAGTAACTTCTAATTGATGTTTAGAACATGTTAGAAACCTAAACTCACTCAGATCTTGCAAGGTTTAAAGATTGCAAAATTTCCCTCTTTGAACTTTGAAACTTGGGATTTAAGAAAGAAAGAAGGAAAGCTTGATTAAGATAGCTTTGGTGTGATTTGAAAATGAAGAAATGATCTATATTTATAGGCCAATAAATCTGAGTGACAAGGCATGGCTATCATTGAGAGAGCTTTGCAACTTGCTTAAGTGGTAAGAAGGAATCTTTTGCATTTAATGCAAAAGTTACTTTCTAACCATGGTTAGAAATTTCTCTTTGATTCAATCCTCTTCTCAATCATGCAAAACTGATATTTATCAGTTATAATCTACCCCTAGCTGATGACAAGGCTTCTAGAAAGGGAGATTTATGAAAAATGACTCATAATTTTGAAGCATGAACTTGAAATTCCATGGTTTTGGAGCTCTATGTTTCAAAATCAAAAGCATAGCTAGACAAAGTGTTTTTGCAAGTTCTTGGACATTTTGGAAAGCTTGTAACAAGGGCTAAAACTTGCATGTTTTGAGTTTTTTCTGAATCCAAATGGATCTAGGTGAAAAATGGCCATGAAAGTGAGGAAAACCCATGTTTCTTAACACTTGAAAATTTTTCTAAGTGTTAGAAAAATTTCAACTCATGACTTTTTGTTGACTTTTTCACATTTCTTGATTCTTTATGATCGTGATGGATTATTTGAAATGTTTTTATGATTGAAAAAGTTTAGTCTTGAAAAAGTTGACCAAAAGTCAAAGTTTGACTTTTTTGAGCAGATCAATTTTCATCAGATGGTTGAGAATCTATCTGATGAAGAAACATGATTTTTTTGAAATGTTTTGAATCAAGAAATTAGGTCAAGATGTTGCATTGAAAATGTTAAGATCAATCTCCAAGAAAATAGGTCATCCATTGAGCAGAAAGTCAATGATTCACTATCTTCGATCAAAACCCTAATTGGTCGATTCAAGGTAGATCATGAGAAAAAGTTGGGAATCTGAATATCAAATGTTGATGATTGATTAAGATAGATCAATTGAGGTGAGTGGAAACTCAAACCCTAGTTGATCACATCTTAAACAGATGAAGTTTTGAAGAAACCCTAATTTTGACTTCTAGAAGCCACACACGATCTATCCTGTTCTGAAATTGTTAGTGATGCAGTGATGCATATGTGGATAATGTAAGGTGGTATCTTAGATCAAAAATTGGGGTATGACAACTTCATATTTCCATCGTATTTTCTGAAGATTAATGTTCACGTCAAATTTCATCAAGTTATCCTCAAATTTTCTAGAGACTTATATTCATTTCAAATTTCATCACATTTTCAAAAGACTTATATTCACTTCTAATATCATCAGATTTCTTAAGATTTATGTTCACTTCGTATTTCTTCAGAATTTATTAAGATTTATATTCACTTCAAATTTCTTCAGATCTATGTTCACTTGAGATTCTATCAGATTTTCTTAAGATTTATGTTCACTTCAAATTTCATCAGGTTTTCCCCAAATTTCATCACAATTTCTATAGACTTATATTCATTTCAAATTTCATCACATTTTCTGAAGACTTATATTAGCTTCAAATATCATCAGATTTTTTTAAGATTTGTGTTCACTTCGTATTTCTTAGGTATTTTTTAAGATTTATATCCACTTCAAATTTCTACATTTCTATGTTCACTTGAGATTCCATCAAATTTTCTTAAGATTTATGTTCACGTCAAGTTTCATCAGGTTTTCCTCACATTTTCTTGAGACTTATATTCATTTCAAATTTAATCATATTTTCTGAAGAATTATATTCACTTCAAATATCATAAGATTTTCTTAAGATTTGTGTTCACTTCGTATTTCTTCATAATTTCTTAAGATTTATATTCACTTCAAATTTCTACAGATCTATGTTCACTTGAGATTCCATCAAATTTTCTTAAGATTTATGTTCACGTCAATTTTCATCAGGTTTTCCTCATATTTTCTAGAGACTTATATTCATTTGAAATTTCATCACATTTTCTAAAGACTTATATTCACTTCAAATATCATCAGATTTCTTAAGATTTTTGTTCACTTTGTATTTTTTTCATAATTTCTTAAGATATGTATTCACTTCAAATTTCTTCAGATCTATGTTCACTTGAGATTCCATCGTATTTTCTTCAGATTTATGTTCATGTCAAGTTTCATCTGGTTTTCCTCAAATTTTCTAGAGACTTATATTCATTTAAAATTTCCTCACATTATCTAAACACTTATATTCACATCAAATATCATCATATTTTTTAAGATTCTTGTTCACTTCGTATTTCTTTAGAATTTCTTAAGATTTATTTCACTTCAAATTTCTACATATCTATGTTCACTTCAGAATCCATCAGATTTTCTTTAGATGTATGTTCACGTCAAGTTTCATCAGGTTTTCCTCACATTTTCTAGAGACTTATATTCATTTCAAATTTCATCACATTTTCTAAAGACTTATATTCACTTCAAATATCCTGAGATTTTCTTAAGATTTATTTTCACTTCGTATATCTTCAGAATTTCTTAAGATTTATATTCACTTCAAATTTCTAGTTATCTATGTTCACTTGAGATTCCATCAAATTTATTTAAGATTTATGTTCAAGTCAAGTTTCATCAAATATTCTAGAGACTTGTATTCATTTCAAATTTCATCACATTTTCTGAAGAATTATATTCACTTCAAATATCATCTTATTTTCTTAAGATTTGTGTTCACTTCGTATTTCTTCAGAATTTCTTAAGATTTATATTCGCTTCAAATTTCTTAAGATTTATGTTCACTTCAGATTCCATCCGATTTTCTTAAGATTTATTTCACTTCAAATTCCATCAGGTTTTCCTCAAATTTCATCACATTTTCTAGAAACTTATTTTCATTTCAAATTTCATCACATTTTCTAAAGACTTATATTCACTTCAAATATCATCATATTTTCTTAAGATTTGTGTTCACTTCGTATTTCTTCGGTATTTCTTAAGATTTATATCCACTTCAAATTTCTACATATCTATGTTAACTTCAAAATCCATCCTATTTTCTTAAGATTTATATTCACGTAGTGTTTCATCAGGTTTTCCTCAAATTTTCTAGAGACTTATATTCACTTCAAATATCATCATATTTCTTAAGATTTATGTTCACTCCGTATTTCTTCAGAACTTCATAAGATTTATATTCACTTCAAAATTCTTCAGATCTATCTTCACTTCAGAATCCAGCGTATTTTCTTATGATTTATGTTTACGTCAAGTTTCATGAGGTATTCCTCAAATTTTCTAGAGACTTATATTCATTTCAAATTTCATCACAATTTCTAAAGACTTATATTCAGTTCAAATATCATAATATTTTTTAATATTTTTGTTCACTTCGTATTTCTTCAGAATATCTTAAGATTTACATTCATTTCAAATTTATTTAGATCTATGTTCACTTCAAAATCCATCAGATTTTCTAAAGATTTATGTTCACGTCAAGTTTTATCAGGTTTTCCTCAAATTTTCTAGAGACTTATATTCATTTCAAATTTCATCACATTTTCTAAAGACTTATGTTCACTTCAAATATCATCAGATTTCTTAAGATTTTTGTTCACTTCGTATTTGTTCAGAATTTCTTAAGATTTATATTGTCTTCAAATTTCTTCAGATCTATGTTCACTTCAGATTCTATCGTAATTTCTTAAGATTTATGTTCACGTCAAGTTTCATCAGGTTTTCCTCAAATTTTCTAGAGAGTTATATTCATTTCAAATTTTATCACATTTTCTAAAGACTTATATTCACATCAAATATCATCGTATTTCTTAAGATTTTTGTTCACTTCTTATTTCTTCAGAATTTCTTAAGATTTATATTCACTTCAAATTTCTTCAGATCTATGTTCACTTCAGATTCCATCATATTTTCTTAAGATTTATGTTCATGTCAAGTTTCATCAGGTTTTCCTCAAACTTTCTAGAGACTTATATTCATTTAAAACTTCATCACATTTTTTATTGCGACTTTATCGTCTTATAGAATCTAGACTTCAAGTTTACAGCCCTATCGCTTTTAGTTTTAAAGATTATCGAATCCACGGGGACTAAATGTTGACCTACTGCTATCTTAGGCTACTACATAAATCTAAGGCTAGTGATATAAATGATGTTTGGTTTAGGGAACCTAACTGATTGAGATCTAGTTTAGATTCAGAATAGGAGTATCAGTATGTAATGGTCGGGCTTAGGGATTTAGCGACTTATCGACTTAAATTGCATTAACAAAATGTATTTCAGTAGGAAATACTTGTTTAAAAATCCTCTTCTCACACTCTCGTGTTTATTGATTCAGATCTTATTATCAAACCTAAGTGAGTGCTCTCGCTATTTCAATTAGAGTTTAAAAATAGTTTTTGTAAATAAATAAAACCTAATAAACTTAAAAGTGTTGTTGTTGTATTTTAAGTTGATGCTCAATCATTAATGTCCAGTTAAAATCTCAAACTCTCGCTTTATTGATCCTAATTCCTAATCTGTGTTTTACTCTCGTAACAAAACTGTTGCATTAATTACTAAAAATTGAAACCGTAAAATTGATCTTTTAAAAAACAGAATAAGTCGAGTGATGTTGATAAACCTCGTTGGCTATGTGACCCTACATACCGATGACTAAATTTAGCCTAGCATGTTTAATGATTCAAATATAGCACAACAGTAATAAACATACAATTCAAAAAAAATATGCATTTCAAATAAATCGGGCATAAATAAATAAATAATTAAATAAATTAAATAAACCTAAAATTAATATTAATTAAATAAACCTAAAAATAAAAGGATGAATATTTGGCAGGTACCAGGTGTCTCCCACAGGTCGGTGAGATTGCCTTTAGTTGCTCAATAATCCAAATGCGGTGATAAAAAGGTAAAAAGGCGCAATCCTAACGTAAGGTTAGAATTGGAAAAAGTTTGCATCAATCTCCGATGTGAATATTGCTACGAGAAAAGAAACTGAACACGGAAAATAAAACAGAAATTAAATGCGGAATAAGAATTAAAATTAGCAGAGTAACGATACTGGAATGAGGGAAAAAGCGTGTCTTATGAGTGAACTGCGGCAACCTATATATAGGCGTGTGAGAGCTAGGGTTACGAAGAGGTTGAGAAAATCTCGCCTCCTAAATCTCCTACGTAGCGATTGCTACGGAGCCAGCATGGCCTTGCAACAGCCGCTATGCTTGCTAACTAAGGAAACGTCCTCAAACCCTAGTCGTAACGATTGCCACAACCTCTAGGGCTTGCGTATAACGACCATTACACCTTGTAACGCGTTGGGCTCAGCTGCTTGCTTCAAGTGGGCCGGGCCTTTCCTCTTGGATTCTAAAACTTCAGCGTTTGCTTATTCACCCCTATTTCATGCTATGCATACACACTTCAATAAATATTCTCTTTTTGTGGATTTTTAGTGTGATTTATCCGGCTTTCTTTGACTTTCCTCGCATACACCTTATAATTGGTAAAAACCTGAAAACATAAGAAATACCGACATAATACGAATACAGAATAGTTTATTTAATTAAAATACGGATAAAAAGCATATAAATTGGCTTAAATAATCGATACATTTTCGTGTTATTAAATTCCCCTACACTTGAACCTTTGCTTGTCCTCAAGTAAAAGATAGATTTTGAAATAATTTAGCACAAAGTTCTGACACAATCGCACGATGCAACTCGAATTGTACGTGCCTGATAGGTGCTGCGTTTAGAAAGATGGAAATGGGCTCCGACACTGATGATACAGGAATGACACAAAACCATAAACATGGTCCAAATCTTCCTTCCCGTGCAAACCAGTCTGAATCATGCTATCATAGCTCAACCTAATTTTTCTCGTTCGAAATCAACCGCTTTCATTCTCGCGCAATCACATTAAGCCCATTATCTTTTGCACGCATATAGTAGAGCAGCTGGTTAGTGATTTTGGTCAAATTTTTACGGGGTTCTGGTACGCAAGTTGGTAACCCTTTTCTCTTCCAAATTATAAGTCTTGGGGGATCGAATTGTGGTTCTCCCTACCGAGTTGAGCACCAGATACCAGTGAACAGGCTTACAAATGGTTTTCACTTTTTTATTATAGGTTCTGCAACTGTTGGATTAAATGACCTGGTGAAGGTCACCTAACTTAATTAGCGCATTCCCTATGATAACTTGATTTTCAATGTTTTTCTGATAATGACCAGTCATTTATATTCATCATCTCCCTACGTAGTGGATAAGACGATGTCGACTGCTTGTATAAACTACTCGGGGTTGATCTAAAACTTAGAACTTAAGAAATCGGTAGCATAGTTACTCAAACAAATTTGCGCGATCTGGAAAACTTGGATGTCAAGGCGGTATTATCTTTGTTGAGTCTTGTTCAAGAAATTTAACGCAACCTTACGAGCAACCTATATACTTTTTTGGAAGTACCGAGCTAATGCATTTAAAATTTTTTGATATGGCTCAAGAAACATATGGAAGTAAGAATAACTTACGGAAATGAATATCGATTTGAAAACTCTCATTTTATTTAATGAAAAAGGAAATAGCTAGAATTTAGAACTTACTAAATATTGTAGACAAAGTTTTACTCGCATACACTTAGACTGAGCATTGTCCTCAATACGACATCCAATAGTGGGAAAAAGAAAACAAATAAAGAACCTAAGGAAAATAAAATAAAATACAGCCAATAAAAAAAATCAGTCTTCATCGTTGTCTTCATTATATCTGCTAGTTGATGCTTCACCTCATGCTCTT
Source organism: Vicia sativa (assembly GCA_021764765.1). Lineage (NCBI taxonomy): Eukaryota > Viridiplantae > Streptophyta > Magnoliopsida > Fabales > Fabaceae > Vicia > Vicia sativa. The sequence continues at coordinate 207,473,295 of CM038795.1, read as the reverse complement.
CTTCCACCACATATCCTCACTCCAGTTCTTTTAGGTCTAGGAGGCTCTTCACCAGTTCTGTACACATGTGCATGCAAGCCTTCAACGCGGAATGATAGGCAGCACATTTCATCAGTCAAGTTAGAAATGTCGCGATGGTTCCAATAAGCGGCATTGCGTTGATCACGTTGCATCCCTTGCATCAACTACATCATTTCCTACTGACGCTGATCTTGAAGTAAAAGTGATGCATATATCGCATCGAGTGCGGATGGTTGAGGGTTATCTCCTGGTTGTGCCTGCGGTGGGACATCTGGTTGTGGTGGTTGTTGATTAACTTCTGGTTGATTGTTTTGCATGTTTGCTCCTGGGCTGGTGCTTGAAGATCGTAAATCCAGTTCGCAGCGATATCAATTCTAGTAGCCGCTGGATTTGGCAGAATAAAACCTAGAATGACCCTGTTGTTTACCATCAGATTGTATCTCTCATGCCTCCTTGCTTTTACAATATGACCAGACTGGCAGTAATCAATATCTAAAAATTTAGCTTGCCAGAATGGTAGTTCATCCAACCTGTCTTGTAAATCTAGATAATGGGCAATAGCAGTGACCATGCCTCCAATACAGAAAGGTGAAGTGGCTACATTCCTTGCTAACAGCGACTGAATGTGGCTAAGAAGGAATGGAGCAGCATTTATACTCAAATCTGGATTAAAAGTACAATGCAGAAAGTACATCTCCCTAGCGTTTACCTTGTTATTGTTTGCTCGTTCGAACACCGTATTTGCTAGGATTCGGTGGAAATAAAGGATACACGGGTTATGGATGTGGGTAGACAAAAATTTTGCCCAATTATCAACTCTAGTGCTGGTTAAATGCTCCCAAATTTCAAACGATCTTGTCGTCCAATCTTCGTCGTGCGGAATTCGGTATTCCACACCCTCTCCATGATGAAAGTGAATTATTTGGCTCAGAGTCTCCTGGTTCATGGTATACTCTGTGTTGAATAATTTGAATGTTGTTGCACCGATCAGATATTGACCGGCTTCCGGAGTAGGCGATGTTTGGTATGCAAAGGAACTTAAAAACTCCAACGTGAGGGGTTCATAAGTCTCCAGGTTTATAGTGGCAATATGGTGAAGACCAGACTCATGAAGCATGAACTGAACACTATCTAGAAAACCCAAATCAGGAATACAATCTTCATCAATGTATTTCGTGGGAAAAATACCTCTCTAGTGGAATTTCTGGTAGAGTTGTTCTTACCGGACTCCAGCATCTCCATCTCTGAATACCATATATATGAGGTCAAGCTCTTCTCTATCTTCTTGAGCTCTTCTTGCCATCTTTGTGAAGTGATTTGGAAATGAGATGGTTTTAAATGTTAGAAGGGTTTGTTGAAGAAAATTTGAAGTGAAAATCGTATTTTTCTAAGTTGTTTTTATAGGAAGATGGTGAGGAGAATATGAATGGAGATATTGAATGGGAGTTAAGGTTGGTGTTTATGGTGAAGAAGAAACCGATGAGAGTATTGAATTGATTTAAATTGAGAATGAATGGGAATGATGGTGTGGTTGTTTTATACTAAATGCATGACTAAGTACGTGTAACGATCGTTACACATGGTTCAATTCTTCAAGCCAACAAGCTACCCTTGTAACGATCGTTACAAGGTGTGGACAAGAGAATCCCACGCCCTTCAACGGATGCGACCAGTCAATGCATGGGAATCTTTGGTGACTGTGGCATGGTAGCTTGTGTCACTTCATTGTCTCTATTGATTAAATAAAAATTGAGCATAGAGGACAATGAATGACATAATGAGGTTTGTTATTTAATGGTAAATGCATACTAGGACTAGTATGTTAATATTCATGAATTTTATTTTTACTGATGATACTTAATCATAACACAATGGCATCATAGCATAATAATATAACACAATGAGAAATATAACAATAAAGAAATAAATGATGAAATGTTAAATAAATCAATAACTAAATTCAAAAATAAATAACAGAAATACTGAAATGAATCTAATGCGATGCTAATGAACAACTAAGAAAAGAAATAAAATCCAATAAAACTAAATCTAGACATTCCTACCTTACACTATGAATGAACAGTGCCCTCAATGTTCTGAAAATAAAAATCAGCCACTCCTGGAATTCAACTGTTGGTTCAGGTGATCTAGATTAGTTGTGACAAGATCCATGAAACCATAAAAATTGGAGCAGAGTGATGTAAAGATCAGAGCGGATAGCAGCATGCTCCCTCGTCAGTGCCTCAATGGTTGCAGCATAATCAAGTTGTGGAATCTAGGCGTCGGCAGCAGCAGGGGTTATAGGAGGGTCCCAAGTTGGGATGCAGTCGAGTAGAGGTGGATTAGTAGGGTTAAAGTCAATCATGTCGATCAACTCCACCATATCTGGGTCTTCTTCAACTACAGCTGCCGGAGGGTCATAATAATGGGGCGGTGTCACAGATCTTCTTCTTCTTCCTCCATATCATTCTCTACTACGCCCTCCATCTCATAAGTCTAATTCTTTTTATCGTACATACTGGATCGTGCAATGTCGGGCAACGTAAAGTGGTAAACTGACTCACCGTGAATCAACAACTGGTATTGATTTGGCTCCATGTATATAATCATCCCAACATTAAAGCAAAAAGATAAGTCCAGCGGAATATGGTCAGCAACAGGGGTCAGACGGGATACTCTCCCCCTCTGAAATAAGGCAGCAGCAATCATAGTCACCAAGCCTCCTACATATATCGGTCCATAAGGGGCCAGGGCAATACTCAGAAGACGAGAAATCATAAACGAGGTACCTACCACTAGTTTGGATCTGAACACACAGAACATAATGAACAACTCCTCCTTGGACACTAATGTATCATTCTGAGGTTTCCCAAATAAGGAAAACGACAAAATCATGTGAAAATACTGAATCGTCGGGTTATAAATCTCCGACGAATGTCTCGGGATAGAGTTGTCGTGCCTCAAAGTAGATATCTCCCCCCAAAAGTAGTCAAGTTGGTTGTCCAAATACTCATCAACTGGAATCTCAATGACAACATCAGCACTAACTGGGAAATCAAGTAGATCAGCAATCTTACGAGTGGTATATCTATGGGTGAAATCAAATAGTCTGAAAGAAACCACTCCTCTAGCCAACCCTAGATCAACATTAGGTTTATAACTCAAAGAACTGAGAAACTCCAGTGTCAGGTTGCGGTAGGTGGGATGCTGATTATGAATGAAATAATCCCACTCAATCTGGTTGAACATGAAACGGACACTCTCTTTGATGCCTAAGTCGGAAAATGTGGGATCGTGTGCATAAACAGTGGGACACATCTCTCTCTGAAAAAGCGTCTCGTAACATCTCTACTGGGCCTCATTCAGGAAGGTGACAGGCATAGTATCAGACAGATCCATGAAAAAATTTAGTGAAGAAATGAAAATCCTGTAAGTAATTAAAAGTAGTTTTAAATTAGCATCGGCCTAATGCCAAAAATAGAACAAAAAATATTTGTAGAAATTTTAAGAAATACATAAACGAAAATAAATGAAATTTTTTAATAAATTGAAGTTTTTATAAAAAAAAATGGTGGGTTGCCTCCCACAAAGCGCTTTGTTTAACATCAGAAGTTGGACCTAATTTTGAAAATTGAAAACTAGTTAGGTGATTCAGTCGGTAGCTATATAAGTCTTAGAATAGCTGAAAAATCTCTATTTTTGATATAGTGGTAATGCTTCAAATGTTTCCCGTTTACCATAAACGGGTCACTATCTTTTCCTTTGATTTCAACAGCGCCACTTGGGAGTATTTTTATAACTTCGAAGGGTCCTGACCATCGAGAACAAAGTTTTCCTGGGAATAGCTTAAGTCTGGAGTTAAATAGGAGTGCTACATCACCCATATTGAATTCTTTTCTAGAGATGTGTCGATCGTGCCATTTCTTAGTTATTTCCTTATAAATCTTGGCACTTTCGTACGCATCTTATCTAAGCTCTTCCAGCTCATGAATGTCTAGAATTCTCTTTTCTCCAGCTGCTTTGTAATTTAGATTCACGGTTTTAATAGCCCAATAGGCTTTATGTTCTAGTTCTATAGGTAAATGACATGACTTCCCATAAATTAACTTAAAAAGTGTGGTTCAGATGGGTGTCTTGTATGTCGTCCTATAAGCCCATAATGCTTCATGTAGTTTAGATGACCAATCTTTCCTCGATGTGGCAACAGTTCTTTCCAATATTTGCTTGATCTCTCTGTTAGAGATTTCCACTTGTCCACTTGTTTGCGGATGGTAAGGTGTTGCAACACGGTGTCGAACTCCATATTTAGCTAAGAGTTTATCAAATCTTTTGGAAATGAAGTGAGATCCGCCATCGCTGATGACAAGTCTTGGTACACCAAATCTCAGAAAAATTATGTTCTTAAACAGTCTAATCACTACTTGTGCATCGTTTGTTGGAGAGGCTACAGCCTCTATCCACTTAGATACATAGTATACTGCAACTAATATGTAATTGTTTCTGAAGGAAGATGGGAAAGGTCCCATAAAATCAATTCCCCACACGTCGAAAACCTCTACTTCTAGGATACCCTTCTGAGGCATCTTGTCTCACCTAGATATGTTACCAGTGCGCTGACACCGGTCACATTTCATGATAGCAACATGGACATCCTTCCATAGGCTGCGCCAATAAAAGTCGGCTTGCAGAATTTTTGCACAGGTCTTAGATGTACTAGCGTGTCCTGTAACACCCCAATATTACCCAAGGTTTTACAAGTAAAATCAGAGTAATTAAAATTTTTATAAATTCAATACTGAGGCGTCACACCTTCAAAATCAAATCACATTAAACAGTTTGCTTTAAATTATAAATCTCTGATACATAGCATCGTCGGAAATCATAAATTGATTCTTAAAAATCAAAACATCTTCTTTATTAAACTTCCTCATCAAATCATGTTTTCATAAAGTATGATTCTTATTCACAAAACGAATAACAACAAAAGAACAACAACAAGACAACATAAATATTTCCCCCCGAGTGCTACGTATCAAAGGGACACCGACTCGACTAATATCAGCTAAAATCTCTATCTTCATAACCTGCACGTTACCAATATAAAGGTAACGGTGAAACAAGTAAAGGGTGAGATACTCCAAATCATATAATTAAAGGCATGATAAAATATATATATATATATATAGTTTCGGAATTATAAAGGGTATAGATTAATAAGTGCAATTCAAACACATATCCAAAACTCACTCACTCTAATCGTCATTCTAATGTGAATAATCTACACTTTATCGCCATAACCTCATCGACATAAATCGTCACAACAACACATAAACGTTCATCACCACGAAATCATCCAAAGTCAAAACGTCACTAATCAACACGGCAATCATAAACAGCAACATCAAACAACAACATCAAACAATGCTAATAACATAAGCAACATAAATAAAATCATCACCAATTGGCTAAAGCCCATCGTCACTTTTGGCATAAACCCATCGTCACAAACATCATCACATCATGTTTGCATTAAGCATTTCTTCAAAGTTAAATCATCGCAAAACTCATCATTTATATTCATCGCCTAGTTATCATGAAATTATCAAGTCATATGCATAAAGCCCATCGTCGCTTGGCATAAAAGCCCTCGTCGCTTGGCATAAAAGCCCTCCTCACCAATGCAATGTATGTGACTCGACAATAAAAACAACATAACAAAACATCATCATCGCTCATCAAAATTGATATAAATTCCATGTCGCCATATTCATCCACATCAAGATAAACATATCATCGTATCGCATATCATCAAGTATTCGTTAATAAATACACCATCGCAAACATCATGTTTAATCACACCACATCATTATCAATTCATTCACTAAATTCTAAATACGGAAAAATAGTCAAATACCAATAATCGTCGCGAAAGCCATTCCTAATAACCGGCATTAATCATAATTGTCAACATCGCAATCGGTTTTTCCATACGTGTCTTAAATCGACTAAAACGCAATCCGATTCAATTTAACCGTAATTTGGCCTATTTCGGGTCATTTCGTAAAAACTCATAATTTCGAAAAAGTAACCTCACCACTACGTTCTACACGTCGAACTTAGCAAGCACATCAATTTTGGTTGATTCGGAGCAACTTGCTCTGTCGTCGAATTTACTGAAATCGGAAAATCGGAACATAATCGGGTTCTAAATTTAATCGGCTAACTTATGTCCTAATTATATTTTATTAATAAAAAGTGTTACTAAGTGAAATGGAAGAAAGTTAAAGAAACAGAAGCTTATTAAGGAATTATGCAGAAAACTTATTCTGCAGAAAACAGAAAACATAACTTACAGAAAACCGGAAAAACAGAAAAGCTTGCTGCACTCCCCCTACACTAAGGGACGAACGTCCCAGGATGGCTTAAGGAAAGGGGGCGGGGGCCTTAAGTGGGGGGCGGCCTCCCCTCACCTTGAGGTGGGCGCCTCCCCCTTCATTCACACGTCACACCATTCTTTCCTTCTTCTTCCGTACACTTGTATTTTCTGGTTTTCTTTCTTTTTCACAGTTTATGTTTTTTTTCCATTTTAACACTTCTAGTTTTTACAATCTAGCACCTAGAACACCCACAATTCATACTCCTACATCAAACTTTCTAATTCATTTCAACAATCACACATACAACTCATAAACCACAACATCAATTTCTATCCCAAATTCACAATATACCTATCAAACCCTAATTATAGGAAGTGGAAAATCAAACCCCTTACCTCTAGTGATTGGATGATTGCAAGATGCTCCAACAAAATCCCAACCTCAAGCTTCCTCTTGCTCTTCTTCTTCTTCTTCCAAAACCCTCTCTTTCTCTCCAAGTTGCAAAGTTTGGCTTTTTGTTTGTAAAATGGAAAGAATGAGGAAAATTAGTTTATAATGTATTTTCTTACTAGCAAGTTTAAGGGTGTAAACCCAATTCTACCAAATTACTCCTCACACCCCTATCTATTCTTATTAATTAACACACTAATAATATCTAATAATATTATTAATTCAATTAATTAAAATAATTTCGGGGAATTAATTATCATTCCGAATAATATTTTACCGAACCGAACAAAATGAAAACCGAACCGAACGAAACATCGCCAAATATATTAATAGATATATCGATTAATATAAATATTCTCGTCGCCAAAACAATCATCAAACGGTGACTCAAAAATATTAATATAATATCATATTAATTAAAACGGGGCGTTACAACTCTCCCGCACTTATAAACTTTTCGTCCTCGAAATTACGACCAAAACGAACAATTCGAGACATGCCTACGCATTCATCCACTCAATCCTCGCATCAATTAAACAACATACAAAAGACACCAAAAACAAGGGCATCTCCCTAACCACAATGTCCAGTCAAGAACAACCATGCCGAGATGCAAAGCCCATACAATGCACTCGAAAACCAACTAAAACTCAACAACCAAACAAGTCGCAGACACACCGGTTCGCTCGAGAACTAAACAACCAAGATCGACACCATCCTAACGTCTCAACCATGGAATTAGTTACACACTTGAACCGACACCTCGAAAAAGAGTCACCATAGATAGAAACATAAAGTCCTATGACACAACATCGACTCCATCGCTAAAACGAAGACAACAAAATGGATATCCAAACCAAAACTGAAACAATTAGAATATGATAGTACCACGCGTGCTACGCAAACACGAAAAAGATGCCTTCATTCACGCATAAGTACGAACTCAAGAATTACACTTGCAGTTATCGCTTTCATACCAGAAAATCACAAGGTCACATCGTCCTTGTAGATTACCAACGTACAACCGTTGAACAATAACAAGCTACTCAAACATAACCGAACTGCGATACACCACTCATTCTAGGCTATATACAGACGACTTGCGACTATAACTCACTAGTCCAAATCCAACAATCTCGCATACCTGCTAAAAATTCAATGCTCGATATCTAAACTATGTTGCGTCACTTTTTATGCATATAATGCCAACCGTAAAATAACTTGGTTAATCCTCAACTTCACAATTACTCAGAATGGATACGTTCGAAGCGTACACCCATCAGGATACCTCGTAACATCAGTCTCATCAATTTGTAAGTCACTCTTTCATTCTTGATTGATCAACGTCCATTGATACTCTAAAATACACGACATAGTTTGACCTTTTCAAATATTGTCCAAATATTCACTTGTGAAACTTCGACGTATACACTTGACTTCAACGAAGTCTTCCCTTATAACTATTCAATTCCCAAAATTTGTATTAAGTAATCACCATACTCGCACCGTCGCAACGATCAATACACAGGTTTCTTATTCGAAATACCTTTCATAACTTTCAATCTTCCAAAGTGGTAATTCAAACCAAAACACTCCCTCAAGAACTCTTCCCATCAACGTCGTCTCATACTCCTGACTTACAACACAGGTTGGACTTAGAACCATAACATAAACTTTATGGAATCCAACACGAACACCGTTGCGACCGACATCAGTCACAAATAGAACATTTTCCTTTATAAAACATCAATCATCTTAAGGCACCCGTGGCTACTAAACCATCTCAAAATTTTCTACTGTCAAGACTTATCTTAGTCGCAAGCTAATAATCCACCACGGCTATTAGTATCCGAAGAAATCCATATGATAGTAGTGAACAAATCCTTAATAGCCTTCTGAACTCAATCTCAACAAGTGTCTCCAAACAATCGTGGATCATTCTTCAAAATAATAAATCCCAAATCAGATATTCTTGGGTTATCTGCGATATCAACATACTAAACTCAGCAACAAACGAAGTCTCTTTATAGATCGTACTCAAACTTGAATTGTCTTCAACAATTCCAATCTTCTCGTTGTTAACATCTGCACCTTTAAGATTTCAAATGAGCACAACCGCATCAAACTCTAACTCACGCGTCCGACAATTTTTCCTTATGAAAAATCAAATCGTTCCAAGGTAGCAATACACTTTTCCAATTCTATGTCGAAATACATCTTAAGTCCAAATTGAAATATCACAATACACCGCACGAGGTTCTTCAGTAATAAACAAGGCCAAAATCAAAACATTCGCTAAACTTTTCACTGGCTCAAACAAATTCGCTTCCCATTGCAAAGTCCAAGTAGCGACTCAACCATCTCAAGTCAAAGTACCCACGATCAATACCAACTTATAAAAAGATCTTCCATCGAACTCACAAACCTAACCATCCAAAACAAGGAACTTCTAAGCTCTGAAATAACCCCTTGGAGTCTTCTACAAGATACAAAATAAATCTTCGTGGAACTGTCCAAAATATCCTCATCTAAGTCGCTTAATTAAGGCACTCTCGTCCAATAGTTTAAAACTCTTTCTTTAGAATACTCGACATGCACTGGTCTAACTTCACTACTGATAACGCAAAGCTCGGATGCTTGCTACAATTTTCTTAACTTGATGTGAACCAACTAATATCCATGAACACGAAATAAATTTTGCAGCTACTCATGGAGTACTGTCTGAACATTCCAAAATTATACCTGACGCATTAGTCACACTAATGACATCAACAAATACTCGCCAGGACCATACACTATCTTGAAAAGCATTGTCTAAGCATCTTCAGCTCACACACTAACCCATAGACAGACAGACTTCACATCGATCTCACTAAACACATAAACTCCAAATGACTGATTTACCCAACATCAGTCCTTGGAAGTAGATACTTGCCCTCAACATCCACTTCGTTCCTTTGTTTAAAAACGACACACCAACTTAAGCGACCTTTGTTCCTTTTCGAACAACACAACCGGCGTACTCCACGGCGATCCACTCAAACAAACAAACTCTACTAAAACCAATCCTCAAGTTGACTCTTCAACTCTAACTCAGAAACAGACATCTCCTAAGGATATTTTGAATCACAACTAGTTCCAAAAACTGAATCCATCAAAACTTCACTTCGCACTACGGCGGTAATTCACTCACATCTTCACAATATGCTTCGGAAGAATCACAACAAGAAGTTCGCTTTCCAAAATCTTCTTTCTCACCAAAATCCAAATTCGCCCACAACTCAAGTAACCATGCACCTCCTTATGCTAACTCATCTGCTTCATTCACTATTAAGCTGGCAAGACAAGTCCATCCCAACCAACATAAATCCCGACTACTATCAACAAGAGATTAAGGGTGATCAGTTCCTCAATTTGTCAACAGATAGTCGACAATCATGATAGTGACATAAACCATCTTTACCAAACTACAACAGCGTCTTCAACTTACCCTTCAAGTTACCAAAGCGTAACACTGCTTGAGGCTCCATCTTAAGCTAAGAGCGCCACCAAGAAGTAAAACTTCTCCTCCACTTGTTTCACACTCATCTCTGTAGACAAACAAATAGACACAAGCAAGTACCGACAGTGCTTCACACACATATCGCATACAACAAGGTTAAACACATCAATAACCTGGCCGACAAACCGACCTGCTCTGATACCACTAATGTAACACCCCAATATTACCCAAGGTTTTACAAGTAAAATCAGAGTGATTAAAATTTTTATAAATTCAATACTGAGGCATCACTCCTTCAAAATCAAATCACTTTAAACAGTTTGCTATAAAGTATAAATCTCGGATACATAACATCGTCGGAAATCGTAAATTGATTCTTAAAAATCAAAACATCTTCTTTATTAAACTTCCTCATCAAATCATGTTTTCATAAAGTATGATTCGTATTCACAAAAGGAATAACAACAAAAGAACAACAACAAGAAAACATAAATATTTCCCCCCGAGTGCTACGTATCAGAGCGACACCGACTCGACTAATAGCAGCTAAAATCTCCGTCTTCATAACATGCACGTTACCAATATAAAGGTAACGGCGAAACAAGTAAAGGGTGAGATACTCCAAAACATATAATTAAAGGCATGATAATATATATATATATATATATATATATATATATATAGTTTCGGAATTATAAAGGGTATAGATTATTAAGTGCAATTCCAACCCATATCCAAAACTCACTCACTCTAATCGTCATTCTAATATGTATAATCTACACTTTATCACCATAACCTCATCGACATAAATCGCCACAACAACACATAAAGGTTCATCACCACGAAATCATCCCAAGTCAATACGACACTAATCAACACGGCAATCATAAACAACAACATCAAACAATGCTAATAACATAAGCAACATAAATAAAATCATCACCAATTGGCTAAAGCCCATCGTCACTTTTGGCATAAAAGCCCATCATCACATCATGTTTGCATTACGCATTTCCTCAAAGTTAAATCATCGCAAAACTCATCATTTATATTCATCGCCTAGTTATCATGAAATTATCAAGTCAAATTCATTTTGTGTTCATCATAAAGATCATCACCAAACAAAGCATCATATATCATCACAACTCAACATCGTCCATCAATTAAAACTCAACGCCAAACAACTCAAATATAAATATAACCAACTCCATGAGACACGACTATATTATGCATGTGGTACCCGTCGCTTTGTCCATAATTAGGAACACTTGGCATAAAGCCCATCGTCGCTTGGCATAAAAGCCCTCGTCGCTTGGCATAAAAGCCCTCGTCGCTAATGCAATGAATGTGACTCGACAATAAAAACAACATAACAAAACATCATCATCGCTCATCAAAATTGACATAAAGTCCACGTCTCCATATTCATCCACATCAAGATAAACATATCATCGCATCGCATATCATCAAGTATTCGTTAATAAATACACCGTCGCAAACATCATGTTTAATCACACCACATCATTATCAATTCATTCACTAAATTCCAAATACAGAAAAATAGTCAAATACCTATAATCGTCGCGAAATCCATTCCTAATAACCGGCATTAATCATAATTGTCAACATCACAATCAGTTTGTCCATACGTGTCTTAAATCGACTAAAACGCAATCCGATTCAATTTAACCGTAATTTTGCCTATTTCGGGTCGTTTCTTAAAAACTCATAATTTTGAAAAACTAACCTCACCACTACGTTCTACACGTCGAACTTAGCAAGCACGTCAATTTTCGTTGAATTCCGAGCAAGTTGCTCCGTCGTCGAATTTACCGAAATCGGAACATAATCGGGTTCTAAATTTAATCGGCTAACTTATGTCCTAATTATATTTTATTAATAAAAAGTGTTACTAAGTGAAATGGAAGAAAGTTAAAGAAATAGAAGCTTATCAAGGAATTATGCAGAAAACTTATTACGAAAAGAAAACATAACATCTGACAGGAAAAGCGAAAAAGCTCATCCCCTACACTAAGGGACGAACGTCCCAGGATGGCTTAATAAAAGGAGGCGGGGGCCTTAAGTGGGGGACGGCCTCCCCTCACCTTGAGGTGGGAGCCTCCCCCCTTCATGCACACTCCACGCCATTCATTCCTTCTTCTACCCTGCACTTGTATTTTCTGGTTTTCTTTCTTTTTCACAGTTTATGTTTTTTTCCATTTTAACACTTCTAGTTATTATAAGCTAGCACCTAGAACACCCACAATCCATACTCCTAAATCAAACTTTCTAATTCATTTCAACAATCACACATACAACTCATAAACCACAACATCAATTTCTATCCCAAATTCACAATATACCTATCAAACCCTAATTATTGGAAGTGGAAAACCAAACCCCTTACCTCTAGTGATTGGATGATTGCAAGATGCTCCAACAAAATCCCAACCTCAAGCTTCCTCTTGCTCTTCTTCTTCTTCTTCTTCCAAAACCCTCTCTTTCTCTCCAAGTTGCTAAGTTTGGCTTTTTGTTTGTAAAATGGAAATAATGAGGAAAATTGGTTTATAATGTATTTTCTTACTAGCAAGTTTAAGGGTGTAAACCCAATTCTACCAAATTACTCCTCACACCCCTATCTATTCTTATTAATTAACACACTAATAATATCTAATAATATTATTAATTCAATTAATTAAAATAATTCCGAGGAATTAAATATCGGTCTGAATAATATTTTACCGAACTGAACAAAATGAAAACCGGACCGAACGAAACGTCGCCAAATATATTAATAGATATATCGATTAATATAAATATTCTCGTCGCCAAAACAATCGTCAAATGGTAACTCAAAAATATTAATATAATATAATATTAATTAAAACGGGTCGTTACATGTCCACCATAAGGGGCTTCATGACTGTGAGCAATTACATCTTCTATTTCACTTTCCGGAACGCAGCGACGAAAGATACCGTCAGGACTACGTTTAAATAGTAAGTGCTCGTCCCAATAATAGTATTTGAGATCGTGAAAGAATTTCTTCTTTTTTTGATAGGTTAGATCGGGTGGAAGGACTCTCGCTTCCAAATAGTTGACAAAGTCAGCGTACTAGGGCAATAAGGTCTCAGTAGATACTATTTCCTCTTCATTCCTCGTCTTGCTGTTACTGCAAAGCTCAGAGTGCATTTTAATTTCACTTTCAGATTCTATCAGGGCTGCTAAGTGTTCGTATGGAAAATCATCATTAATAGGTGTGGTGTCTGGGTTAAAGTTCTCCATTCTAGATAGAAGGTCAGCTACAAGATTCTCAGAGCCTGGTTTATCTTTGATCTCTAAATCAAACTCCTGCAAGAGCAAGATCTACCTCAATAGTCTTGGCTTAGCGTCTTGTTTAGATAGTAGGTATCTGATAGCTGCATGATTTGTATAGATAATAATCTTTGCGCCTACTAGATAAGAACGGAATTTGTCCAACGCAAAAACTACGGCTAAAAGTTCCTTCTCAATAGTGGCGTAGTTTATTTGTGCAGAGTCCAATGTTCTACTTTCTTAATATATAGCATGGAGTTTCTTGTCTCTCCTCTATCCTAGGACTGCACCTACTGCATAATCACTCGCATAACACATTATCTCGAATGGTAGACTCCAATTAGGTGGTTGTATAATTGGTGCGGATATAAGAGCTTTTTTCAACCGTTCAAACGCCTTCAGGCAGTCATCATCAAATATGAATACAGATTCTTTCATCAGGAGGTTGGTGAGCGGTTTGGATATTTTTGAGAAATCTTTTATGAAACGTCGGTAGAAACCTACGTGGCCTAAGAAACTTCGTATCTCTCGCACGGTTTTTGGTGGTTGGATATTTTCTATTACTTCAATCTTTTCTCTGTCTACTTCGATACCCCTTTCGAAAACTATGTGTCCAAGAATAGTTCCCTGTTTTACTATAATATGGCATTTCTCCCAATTCAAAACTAAGTTTACTTGCACGCATCTTTCTAATATATTTTCTAGATTCTATAAACATCCTTCAAAACTTTTCCCGCACACAGAGAAATCCTCCATAAAGACATCCATGATATCGTCTATGAAATCGGTAAAGATGGACATCATACACCTTTGGAACATTGCTGGCGCATTACATAATCCAAGCAGCATTCGTCTATAAGCGAACGTACCATAAGGGCATGTGAATGTTGTCATTTATTGGTCGTCAGGATGAATAGGAATTTGGAAGAATCCTAAATAACCATCCAAATAACAGTAGTAGGAATGCATAGCCAATCGCTTAAGAATTTGGTCAATGAATGGTAAAGGGAAATGGCCTTTACGAGTAGCCTTGTTTAGTTTCATATAGTCAATACACATTCTGGCTCCACTCACGACTCGCTCGGCTATATGTTCTCTGGCCTTGTTTGCCGTGACTGTGATCCCACACTTTTAAGGTACACAATGGATTGGACTCATCCATTGACTATCAGAGATCGGGTATATGATTCCTGCATTCAGAAGCTTAGTTACTTCGTCCTTTACTATAGTGCTCATGATTGGATTGATTCTTCTCTGATGTTTCCTGGATATCTTACAGTCTTCTTTCATCCTGATGCGATGCATACAAATGGAAGGACTTATCCCATTAAGATCAACAATCTTATATCCTAAGGCTGACGGATATTTTCGTAAAACATGTAATAGTTTCTCCGTCCCCAGTTGTCCTAAGTCTGCGTTTATTATCACTGGTTTTCTGAATTCAGCGTCTAGGAATTCATATCTTAAGGTTTTGGGTAATACTTTAAGTTTCAAGTCTGGTTTCTTCGGACAGGGCATACGATCTGGTGTCAGTGCTAGACATTCACTTAAATTGTCATCACGATATTTGGGACACCAATTGTCATCCTCGAAGATTCGGGGAATTGGAATCTTCATAGTTTTAGAATCGGGTTCCTATACTGACTCCATCTCTTTGACACATTCGTCTATTACGTCCAAACGATAAAAGCTATCATCGATAGCTGGAGCTTGTAGGAATTGTGTCAAGATGAATTCGACATTTTCTTCTCCAACTTCGAAAGTCGGTTTTCCCTTCTTAACATCTATTATGGCACCGACAGTGGCTAAAAATGGCCTTCCCAAAATAATTGGGGTGACACTATCTTCTCTAATGTCCATAATGATGAAATCGTAGGAATGTAGAATTGACCTATTCGTGCTAGAATGTTTTCAAGGATTCCTACGGGGTATTTGACCTAACGATCCGCGAGTTGTACTGACATCTTGGTTGGTCTTAATTCTCCCATGTCGAGCTTCTTAGATATCGACGGGGCATTACACTGATACTGGTGCCTAAGTCGCATAGAGCTTTGTCTATGACAAACTTACCTATATTACAGGGAATAGAGAAGCTTCCGGGATCCTTCAGCTTCTGCGGCATTTTATTCTGAATAATGGCGCTACATTCAGTGATGAGTGTAACCATCTAGTTATCCTCTATATATTTCTTGTTAGATAGGACTTCCTTAAGGAATTTAGCATATGAGGGCATTTGAGTGATGGCTTCTGTGAAAGGTATGGTGATATTTAATTGTTTTAGAAGTTCCACGAATTTCTTGAATTTCCCTGCACTTTTAGATTGTGTAAGTCTTTGAGGATAAGGGATCGGGGGTCTGTAAGGTGGCGGAGGAACATAAGGTTTTTCCTATTCCATTGGTTCCCCATCACCTACTCTCTCTTTCTCTTTCAGCTCGTTTTTCTTCTCAGGTGCTTTGCTAGAGCTTTGGGACATGGCTGGATTCCTAGTTCTAGGATCTTCTGGTCCATTATAATCAGTTCCGCTTCTCAATATAATAGCATGGGTCTGTCCTTTCCGATTAGGTTAAGGTTGACCAGGAAATGTACCGTCAGGTGCAGATGTGGGTGCTTGTTGTTGGGCCACTTGCGAAATCTGAGTTTCTAGCATCTTGTTATGTGTGGCTAAAGCATCCACCTTATTCATAAGCTATTTTATTTGCTCGTTGGTGTGAATATTTTGGTTTAGGAACTCCTTATGGGTTTGATCTTGAATAGCTATAAAGTTTTCCATCATCAGCTCGAGATTGGACTTCCTAAGCACATTAGGTGCGGCTGCAGGTGCCTTTTGATATCCAGGTGGTACAGTTGGTGCTTGTCCAGGTGCATACAATGCCTTGGGGTTCTTATACGAGAATTTCGGGTGAATCTTCCATCCAGGGTTGTATGTGTTTAAGTAGGGATTTCCTTGAGCATAATGCACTTGGTCGATGGGATTTCCTACTAAGACTTGGCATTCGGCAGCAGCATGTCTAGGTACTCCGCATATCTCGAAGTTGGGAGTTATGGCAGCCACAGTGGCTGGAGGTATTGTGGTTAAGCTATCTATTTTCTTGGCAAGGGCATCTACTTTAGCATGAACATTATCGAGACTTCTAATCTTGTGCATCCCTCGTTTTGTTTGTGCCTTCTCCCCAGAATCCTTCTCTCCAGAAGCCTTCTCTATTTGACCTCTCTCGCTTCCCCACTGGTAGTGGTTCTGAGCCATACTCTCTATGACTGCATAAGCTGTGATATAGGATTTATCCATGAGAGCGCCACCCGCTGCGGCGTCTATTGTCAATCTCGTGTTATACAGTAGACCATTATAGAAGGTATAGATTATTAACCATTCTTATAATCCATGATGTGGACAAAGCCTCAACATGTCTTTATATCTTTCCCAAGCGTCAAAAAAAAGAGACTCGTTGTCTTTTTGTCGAAAATCGCTTATTTGGGCTCTCAGTATAGTTATCTTACTTGGCGGGAAATATCGGGCAAGGAAGACCTTCTTCAACCTTTCACAAGAGGTAACTGAGTTAGCTGGTAGATATTGGAGCCAAGCTCGGGCTCTGTCTCTTAAAGAAAAAGGGAAAAGACAAAGTCTTATCGCCTCTTGACTAACCCCATTAGCCTTAATTGTAGCTGCATATTGCAGAAACATGGATAGATGTAAATTAGGGTCGTCCATTGATCCACCAGAAAACTGGTTCTTTTGTACAACGAACAATAGGGAAGGTTTGAGTTTGAAATTATTAGCCTCTATGGCTGGAGCAACAATGTTGTTGTGTGGCTCTTCCTGCGAAGGAATAGCATACGATTTGAGCGAATGTGGTTGATCACCCATGTTTGGTTCTTCATCTGATTCGACATAAATTGTAGATTGAGAAGAGAGTTGATTAGTACGAGGTACTCGTACGTGGCGTCTTCTAATGATAGAACGCTCGGGTTCGAGAATTGGTAGCACTAAGTCTTCACTTCTAGAGCAAGTACTTGGCATACAATCAAGAATGGTGCCTTAGTCTCTACAGCGTAACTTTAAGAGTTATGATATCAACTTGTTAGTCCCCGACAACGGCGCCAAAAACTTCATCGCAACTTTACCGTCTTATAGAATCTAGACTACAAGTATACAGCCCTATCGCTTGTAGTTTTAAAGATTATTGAATCCACATGGACTAAATGTTGACCTACCGCTATCTTAGGCTACTGCGTAAATCTAAGGCTAGTAATATAAATGATGTTTGGTTTAGGGAACCTAACTGATTCAGATCTAGTTTAGATTCAAAATAGGAGTATCGGTATGTAATGGTCGGGCTTAGGGATTTAGCGACTTATCAACTTAAATTTTATTAGCAAAATGTATTTCAGTAGAAAATACTTGTTTAAAAATCTTTTTCTCACACTCTCGTGTTTATTGATTCAGATCCTATAATCAAATCTAAGTGAGTGCTCTCGCTGTTTCAATTAGAGTTTAAAAATAGTTTTTGGAAATAAATAAAACCTAATCAACTTAAAAGCGCTCTCGCTATATTTTAAGTTGATGCTCAATTATTAATGTCCAGTTAAAATCTCAAACTCTCGCCTTATTGATCCTAACTTATAATCTGTGTTTTACTCTCGTAACAAAACAGTTGCATTAATTACTAATAATTGAAACCGAAAATTGATCTTTTAAAAAACAGAATAAGTCAAGTGAAGTTGCTAAACCCCGTTGGCTATGTGACCCTACATACCGATGACTAAGTTTGGCCTAGAATGTTTAATGATTCAAATATAGTGCAACAGTAATAAACATACAATTCAGATAAAATATGCATTTCAAATAAATCGGGCATAAATAAATAAATAATTAAATAAATTAAATAAAACTAAAAATAATATTAATTAAATAAACCTGAAAACAAAAGGCTGAATATTTGGCAGGTTCCAGGTGTCTCCCATAGGTCGGTGAGATCGCCTTTAGTTGCTCAATAATCCAAATGCGGTGAAAAAAGGTAAAAAGGCACAATCCTAACTTAAGGTTAGAATTGGAAAAAAAATCGCAAAAATCTCCGATGTGAAGATTTCTACGAGAAAAGAAAATGAATACAGAAAATAAAACTGAAATTAAATACGGAATCAGAATTAAAATTGGCAGAGTAACGGTACTGGAATGAGGGAAAAAATGTGTCTTGTGAGTGAACTGCATCAACCTATATATAGGCGTGTGAAAGCTAGGATTACGAAGAGGTTGACAAAATCTCGCCTCCTAAATCTCCTCCGTAGAGATCTATACGGAGCAAGCTTGGCCTTGTAACGGCTGTTATGCTTGCTTAATGAGGAAGCGTCCTCAAACCCTAGACGTAACGATCGCCACAGCCTCTAAGCCTTGCATGTAACGACCATTACACCTTGTAATGCGTTGGCCTCAACTGCTTGCTTCAAGTGGGTCTGGCCTTGCCTCTTGGAGTCTAAAAATTATGTGTTTTCTTATTAACACCCCCATTTCATGCAATGCATACACACTTCAATAAATAATCTCTTTTTGAGGATTTTTAGTGTGATTTATCCGGCTTTCTTCGACTTTCCACGCATACGCCTTATAATTGGTAAAAACCTGAAAACATAAGAAATATCGGCATAATAAGAATAAAGAATAATTTATTTAATTAAAATACGGATAAAAAGCATATAAATTGGCTTAAATAATGGATACATTTTCGTGTTATCAATTTTCTAAAGACTTATATTCACATCAAATATCATCAGATTTCTTAAAATTTTTGTTCACTTCGTATTTCTTCAGAATTTCTTAAGATTTATATTCACTTCAAATTTCTTCAGATCTATGTTCACTTCATATTCCATCGTATTTTCTTAAGATTTATGTTCATGTCAAGTTTCATTAAGTTTTCCTCAAATTTTCTAGATACTTTTATTCATTTCAAATTTCATCACATTTTCTAAAGACTTATATTCACATCAAATATCATCAGATATTCTTAAGATTTTTGTTCACTTCGTATTTCTTCAAAATTTCTTAAGATTTATATTCACTTCAAATTTCTTCAGATCTATGTTCACTTCAAATTCCATCGTATTTTCTTAAGATTTATGTTCACGTCAAGTTCCATCAGGTTTTCCTCAAATTTTCTAGAGACTTATATTCATTTCAAATTTCATCGCATTTTCTAAAGACTTATATTCTCTTCAAATATCATCAGATTTCTTAAGATTTATGTTCACTTCATATATCTTCAGAATTTATTAAGATTTATATTCACTTCAAATTTCTTCAGATCTATGTTCGCTTCATATTCCATCGTATTTTCTTAAGATTTATGTTCACGTCAAGTTTCATCAGGTTTTCCTCAAATTTTCTAGAGACTTATATTCATTGCAAATTTCATCATATTTTCTGAAGAATTATTTTCACTTAAAATATCATCATATTTTCTTAATATTTGTGTTCACATTTTATTTCTTCATAATTTCTTCAGATTTATATCCATTTCAAATTTCTACATATTTATGTTCACTTTAGAATCCATCAGATTAATTTAAGATTTATGTTTACGTCAACATTTATAAGGGTTTCCTCAAATTTTCTAGAGACTTCTATTCATTTCAAATTTCATCATATTTTCTAAAGACTTATGTTCACTTCAAATATCATCATATTTCTTAAGATGTATGTTCACTTCGTATTTCTTCAGAATTTCATAAGATTTATATTCACTTCAAATTTTTTCAGATCTATGTTCACTTCAGATTCCAGCGTATTTTCTTAAGATTTATGTTCACGACAAGTTTCATCAGGTTTTCCTCAAATTTTCTAGAGACTTATATTCATTTCAAATTTCATCACATTTCTAAAGACTTATAATCACTTCAAATATCATCAGATTTCTTAAGATTTTTGTTCACATCGTATTTCTTCAGAATTTCTTAGGATTTATATTCACTTCAAATTTCTTCAGATTTATGTTCACTTCAGATACCATCGTATTTTCTTAAGATTTATGTTAACGTCAAGTTTCATCAGGTTTTCCTCAAATTTTTTAGAGACATATATTCATTGCAAATTTCATCACATTTTCTAAAGAATTATATTCACTTAAAATATCATCAGATTTTCATAAGATTTGTGTTCACTTCGTGTTTCTTCGAAATTTCTTTAGATTTATATGCATTTCAAATTTCTACATATTTATGTTCACTTCAAAATCCATCAGATTAGTTTAAGAATTATGTTCAAGTCAAGTTTCATGAAGTTTTTCTGAAATTTTCTAGAGACTTACATTCATTTCAAATTTCATCACCTTTTCTAAAGACTTATATTCACTTCAAATATCATCAGATTTCTGAAGATTTACGTTCACTTCATATTTCTTCATAATTTCTTAAGATTTATATTCACTTCAAATTTCATCAGATCTATGTTCGCTTCAGATTCAATCTTATTTTCTTAAGATTTATGTTCACGTCAAGTTTCATCAGGTTTTCCTCAAATTTTCTAGAGACTTATATTCACTGCAAACTTCATCACATTTTCTGAAGAATTATATTCACTTCAAATATCATCAGATTTTCTTAAAATTTGTGTTCACTTCGTATTTCTTAAGAATTTCTTAAGATCTATATTCACTTATAATTTCAACATATCTATGTTCACTTGAGAGTCCATCAGATTTTCGTAATACTTATGTTCATGTCAAGTTTCATCAGGTTTTCCTCAAATTTTCTAAAGACTTATATTCATTTCAAATTTCATCACATTTTCTAAAGACTTGTATTCACTTGAAATATCATCATATTTCTTAACATGTATATTCACTTCGTATTTCTTCAGAATTTCTTAAGATTTATATTCACTTCAAAAATTTTCAGATCAATGTTCACTTAAGATTCCATCATATTTTCTTAAGATTTATGTTCACGAGAAGTTTCATCAGGTTTTCCTCAAATTTTCTAAAGACATATATTCATTTCAAATTTCACCACATTTTCTAAAGACTTATATTCATTTCAAATATCATCATATTTCTTAAGATTTTTGTTCACATCGTATTTCTTCAGAATTTCTTAAGATTTATATTCACTTCAAATTTCTTCACATCTATGTTCACTTCAGAATCCATCGTATTTTCTTAAGATTTACGTTCAAATCAAGTTTCATCAGGTTTTCCTCAAATTTTCTAGAGACTTATATTCATTGCAAATTTCATCAAATTTTCTGAAGAATTATATTCACTTAAAATATCATCATATTTTCTTAAGGTTTGTGTTCACTTAGTATTTCTTTGGAATTTCTTAAGATTTATATCCACTTCAAATTTCTACATATTTATGTTCACCTCAGAATCCATCAGATTGGTTTAAGATTTATGTTCACGTCAAGTTTCATAAGGTTTTCCTGAAATTTTCTAGAGACTTATATTCATTTCGAATTTCATCACATTTTCTAAAGACTTATCTTCACTTCAAATATCATCAGATTTCTTAAGATTTATGTTCACTTCGTATTGCTTCATAATTTCTTAAGATTTATTCACTTCAAATTTCATAAGATCTATGTTCGCTTCAGAGTTCATCTTATTTTCTTAAGATTTATGTTCATTTTTAAGCTTCATAATTTTAAGATCTAGTTCATCTTATTTTCTTAAGATTTATGTTCACGTCAAGTTTCATCAGGTTTTCCTCAAATTTTCTAGAGAGTTATATTCATTGCAAATTTCATCACATTTTCTGAAAAATTATATTCACTTCAAATATGATCAGATTTTTTTAAAATTTGTGTTCAATTTGTATTTCTTAAGAATTTCTTAAGATTTATATTTACTTCAAATTCTACATAGCTAGGTTCTCTTCAAAATCCATCAGATTTTCTTTATATTTATGTTCATGTTAAGTTTCATCAGGTTTTCCTCAAATATTCTAAAGACTTATATTCATTTCAAATTTCATCACATTTTCTAAATACTTATATTCACTTTAAATGTCATCATATTTCCTAAGATGTAGGTTCACTTCGTATGTCTTCAGAATTTCTTAAGATTTATATTCACTTCAAATCTTTTCAGATCTATGTTCACTTCAGATTCCATCGTATTTTCTTAAGATTTATGTTCACGACAAGTTTCATTAGGTATTCCTCAAATTTTCTAGAGACTTATATTCATTTCAAATTTCATCACATTTTCACTTCATTCATTTCATCGATTTTTGTTCACATCGTATTTCTTCAGAATTTCTTAAGATTTATATTCACTTCAAATTTCTTCAGATCTATTTTCACTTCAGATTTTCTCGTATTTGGTTAACATTTATGTTTACGTCAAGTTTCATTAGGTTTTCCTCAAATTTTCTAGAGATTCATATTCATTGCAAATTTCATCACAATTTTCGAAGAATTATATTAATTTAAAATATCATCAGATTTTCTTAAGATTTGTGTTCACTTCATATTTCTTAAGATTTATATCCACTTCAAATTTCTACATATTTATGTTCAATTCAGAATCATCAGATTAATTCAAAATTTATGTCCACGTCAAGTTTCATAAGGTTTTCCTCAAATTTTGTAGAGCCTTATATTCATTTCAAATTTCATCACCTTTTCCAAAGACTTATATTCACTTCAAATATCATCAGATTTCTTAAGATTTATGTTCATTTCATTTTTCTTCAGAATTTCTTAAGATTTATATTCACATCAAATTTCTTCAGATCTATGTTCACTTCAGAATCCATTAGATTTTCTTAAGATTTATGCTCACGTCACGTTTCATCAGCTTTTCCATAAGTTTTCTAGAGACTTATATTCTTTTCAAGTTTCATCAAATTTTTTAAAGATTTATATTCACTTCGAATATCATCAGATTTCTTAAGATTTATGTTCACTTCGCATATCTTCAAAAATTATTAAGATTTATATTCACTTCAAATTTCTTCAGATCTATGTTCGCTTTATATTTCATCATATTTTCTTAAGATTTATGTTCACGTCAAGTTTCATCACGGCTTCCTCAAATTTTCTAGAGATTATAATTCATTGCGAATTTCATCACATTTTCTAAAGAATTATATTCGCTTCAAATATCATAATATTTTCTAAAGATTTATCTTCACTTCGTATTTCTTAAGATTTATATTCACTTCAAATATCTACATATCTATGTTCACTTCAGAACCCATCAGATTTTCTTAATATTTATGTTCACATCAACTTTCATCATGTTTTCCTCAAATTTTCTAGAGACTTATATGCATTTCAAATTTCATCGCATTTTCTAAAGACTTATATTCCCTGAAAATATCATCATATTTCTTAATATTTATGTTCACTTCGTATTTCTTCATAATTTCTTAAGATTTATAATCACTTCAAGTTTCTTCAGATCTATGTTCTCTTCAAATTCCATCGTATTTTCTTAAGATTTATGTTCACGTCAAGTTTCATCAGGTTTTCCTCAAATTTTGTAGAGAATTATATTCATTTCAAATTTTATCACATTTTCTAAAGACTTATATTCACTTCAAATATCATCAAATTTCTTAAGATTTACGTTCACTTCATATTTCTTCATAATTTCTTAAGATTTATATTCACTTCAAATTTCATAAGATCTATGTTCGCTTCAGATTCAATCTTATTTTCTTAAGATTTATGTTCACGTCAAGTTTCATCAGGTTTTCCTCAAATTTTCTAGAGACTTATATTCGTTGCAAATTTCATCACATTTTCTGAAGAATTATATTCACTTCAAATATCATCAGAGGTTCTTAAAATTTGTGTTCACTTCGTATTTCTTAAGAATTTCTTAAGATTTATATTCACTTAAAATTTCAACATATCTATGTTCACTTGAGAATCCATCAGATTTTCGTAATATTTATGTTCATGTCAAGTTGCATCAAGTTTTCCTCTAATTTTCTAAAGACTTATATTCATTTCAAATTTTATCACATTTTCTAAAGACTTGTATTCACTTGAAATATCATCATGTTTCTTAACATGTATATTCACTTCGTATTTCTTCAGAATTTCTTAAGATTTATATTCACTTCAAAAAATTTCAGATCAATGTTCCTCAAATTTTCTAGAGACTTATATTCATTGCAAATTTCATCAAATTTTCTGAAGAATTATATTCACTTAAAATATCATAATATTTTCTTAAGGTTTGTGTTCACTTAGTATTTCTTAAGAATTCCTTAAGATCTATATTCACTTCAAATTTCTACATATCTATGTTCACTTGAGAATCCATCAGATTTTCTTAATATTTATGTTCACGTCAAGTTTCATCAGGTTTTCCTCAAATTTTTTAAAGACTTCTATTCATTTCAAATTTCATCATATTTTCTAAAGACTTATGTTCACTTCAAATATCATCATATTTCTTAAGATGTATGTTCACTTCGTATTTCTTCAGAATTTCATAAGATTTATATTCACTTCAAATTTTTTCAGATCTATGTTCACTTCAGATTCCATCGTATTTTCTTAAGATTTATGTTCACGACAAGTTTCATCAGGTTTTCCTCAAATTTTATAGAGCCTTTTATTCATTTCAAATTTCATCACATTTTCCAAAGACTTATATTCACTTCAAATATCATCAGATTTCTTAAGATTTATGTTCACTTCATTTTTCTTCAGAATTTCTTAACATTTATGTTCACTTCAAATTTCTTCAGATCTATGTTCACTTCAGAATCCATTAGATAAGATTTAATCATTCATTCAGTTTTCTAGAGACTTGTATTCTTTTCAAGTTTCATCAAATTTTTTAAAGATTTATATTCACTTCAAATATCATGAGATTTCTTAAGATTTATGTTCACTTCGCATATCTTCAAAAATTATTAAGATTTATATTCACTTCAAATTTCTTCAGATCTATGTTCGCTTTATATTTCATCATATTTTCTTAAGATTTATGTTCACGTCAAGTTTCATCACGGTTCCTCAAATTTTCTAGAGACTATAATTCATTGCAAATTTCATCACATTTTCTGAAGAATTATATTCGCTTCAAATATCATCATATTTTCTAAAGATTTATCTTCACTTCGTATTTCTTAAGATTTATATTCAGTTCAAATATCTACATATCTATGTTCACTTCAGAATCCATCAGATTTTCTTAATATTTATGTTCACATCAAGTTTCATCATGTTTTCCTCAAATTTTCTAGAGGCTTATACGCATTTCAAATTTCATCACATTTTCTAAAGACTTATATTCCCTGAAAATATCATCATATTTCTTAAGATTTATGTTCACTTCGTATTTCTTCATAATTTCTTAAGATTTATATTCACTTCAAGTTTCTTCAGATCTATGTTCTCTTTAAATTCCATCGTATTTTCTTAAGATTTATGTTCACGTCAAGTTTCATCAGGTTTTCCTCAAATTTTGTAGAGAATTATATTCATTTCAAATTTTATCACATTTTCTAAAGACTTATATTCACTTCAAATATCATCAGATTGCTTAATATTTTTGTTCACATCGTATTTCTTCAAAATTTCGTAAGATTTATATTCACTTCAAATTTCTTCAGATCTATGTTCACTTCAGATTCCATCATATTTTCTTAAGATTTATGTTCACGTCATGTTTCATCAGGTTTTCCTCAAATTTTCTAGAGACTTATATTCGTTGCAAATTTCATCACATTTTTTGAAGAATTATATTCACTTAAAATATCATCAGATTTTCTTAAGATTTGTGTTCACTTCGTATTTCTTCAAAATTTCTTAAGATTTATATCCACTTCGAATGTCTTTCTTCAGATATTCACTTTAAATTCCATCGTATTTTCTTAACATTTATATTCACGTCATGTTTCATCAAGTTTTCCTCAAATTTTCTAAACACTTATATTCATTTCAAATTTCATCACATTTTCTATAGACTTATATTCATTTCAAATATCATTAGATTTTCTTAAGATTTGTGTACACTTCGTATTTCTTCTGTATTTCTTAACATTTATATCCACTTCAAATTTCTACAT
This sequence comes from Vicia sativa, assembly GCA_021764765.1. Lineage (NCBI taxonomy): Eukaryota > Viridiplantae > Streptophyta > Magnoliopsida > Fabales > Fabaceae > Vicia > Vicia sativa. The sequence continues at coordinate 207,446,604 of CM038795.1, read as the reverse complement.
ATCTATGTTCACTTCAGAATCCATCAGATTTTCTTAAGATTTATGTTAACGTCAAGTTTCATAAGGTTTTCCTCAAATTTTCTAGAGACTTATATTCATTTCAAATTTCATCACATTTTCTGAAGACTTATATTCACTTCAAATACCATCAGATTTCTTAAGATTTGGGTTCACTTCGTATTTCTTCGATATTTCTTAAGATTTATATTCACTTTAATTTCTTCATATCTATGTTCACTTCTGAATTCATCGTATTTTCTTAAGATTTATGTTCATGTCAAGTTTCATCAGGTTTTCCTCAAATTTTCTAGAGACTTATATTCATTTCAAATTTCATCGCATTTTCTAAAGACTTATATTCACTTCAAATATCATCAGATTTCTTCAGATTTATTTTCACTTCGTATATCTTCAGAATTTATTAAGATTTATATTCACTTCAAATTTCTTCAGATCTATGTTTGCTTCAGATTCCATCATATTTTCTTAAGAGTTATGTTCACGTCAAGTTTTATCAGGTTTTCCTCAAATTTTCTAGAGACTTATATTCATTAAAAATTTCATCACATTTTCTGAAGAATTATATTCACTTCAAATATGATCAGCTTTTCTTCAGGTTTATGTTCAGTTAGTATTTCTTCAGAATTTCTTAAGATTTATATTCACTTCAAATTTCTTCAGAGCTATGTTCACTTCAAATTCTATCATATTTTCTTAAGATTTATGTTCACGTCAAGTTTCATCAGGTTTTCCTCAAATTTTCTAGAGACTTATATTCATTTCAAATTTCATCACATTTTCTGAAGACTTATATTCACTTCAAATATCATCAGATTTCTTAAGATTTTTGTTCACTTCATATTTCTTCAAAATTTCTTAAGATTTATATTCACTTCAAATTTCTTTAGATCAATGTTCACTTCAGGTTCCATCGTATTTTCTTAAGACTTATGTTCACGTCAACTTTTATCAGGTTTTCCTCAAATTTTCTAGAGACTTATATTCATTGCAAATTTCATCACATTTTCTGAAGAATTATATTCACTTAAAATATCATCAGATTTGTTTTAGATTTGTGTTCACTTCGTATTTCTTCAGAATTTCTTAAAATTTATATCCACTTCAAATTTCTACATATCTATGTTCACTTCGGAATCCATCAGATTAATTTAAGATTTATGTTCACGTCAAGTTTAATATGGTTTTCCTCAAATTTTTACGAGACTTATATTCATTTCAAATTTCATCACCTTTTCTAAAGACTAATGTTTACTTCAAATATCATCAGATTTCTTAAGATTTATGTTCACTTCGTATTTCTTCTGAATTTCTTAAGATTTATATTCACTTCAAATTTCTTCAGAACTATGTTCACTTCAGATTCTATCGTATTTTCTTAAGATTTATGTTTACATCAAGTTCCAACAGGTTTTCCTCTAATTTTCTAGAGACTTATATTCATTTCAAGTTTCATCGCATTTTCTAATGACTTATATTCACTTCAAATATCATTAGATTTCTTAAGATTTATGTTTACTTTGTATTTCTTCAGAATTTCTTAAGATTTATATTCACTTCAAATTTCTTCAGATCTATGTTCACTTCAGATTCCATCGTATTTTCATAAGATTTATGTTCACGTCAAGTTTCATCAGGTTTTCTTCAAAAATTTTAGAGACTTATACTCATTGGTAATTTCATCACATTTTCTGAAGAATTATATTCACTTCAAATATCATCAGATTTTCTTAAGATTTGTGTTCATTTCGTATTTCTTCAGAATTTCTTAAGATTTATATTCACTTTAAATTTCTACATATCTATGTTCGCTTCAGAATCCATCAGATTTTCTTAAGATTTATGTTCACGTCAAGTTTCATAAGGTTTTCCTCAAATTTTCTAGTAACTTATATTCATTTCAAATTTTATCACATTTTCTACAGACTATATTCACTTCAAATATCATCTGATTTCTTAAGATTTATGTTCACTTCATATTTCTTCAGAATTTCTTATGATTTATATTCACCTCAAATTTCTTCAGATCTATGTTCACTTCAGATTCCATCGTATTTTCTTAAGATTTATGTTCACGTCAAGTTTCATCAGTTTTTCCTCAAATTTTCTAGAGGCTTATATTCATTTCAAATTTCATCGCATTTTCTAAAGACTTATATTCACTTCAAATATCATCAGATTTCTTAAGATTTATCTTCACTTCAAATTTCTTCAGATCTTTGTTCACTTCCGATTCCATCGTATTTTCTTATGATTTGTGTTCACTTCAAGTTTCATCAGGTTTTCCTCAAAATTTTTAGAGACTTATATTCATTGCAAATTTCATCTCATTTTCTGAAGAATTATATTCACTTCAAATTTCATTAAATTTTCTTAAGATTTATGTTCACTTTGTATTTCTTCAAAATTTCTTAAGATTTATATTCACTTCAAATTTCTTCAGATCTATGTTCACTTCAGATTTCATCGTATTTTTGTTAAGATTTATGTTCACGTCAAGTTTTATCAAGTTTTCCACAAATTTTCTAGAGACTTATATTCATTTTAAATTTCATCACATTTTCAAAAGACTTATATTCATTTCAAATATCATCCAATTTTCTTAAAATTTTCAGAATTTCTTAAGATTTACATTCACTTCAAATTTCTACATATCTTTGTTCACTTGGGTGCCCCTCGCAAAGTAATATCATATTTTATTTTTTTATTTTTTGCATTTCGAGGAGATTAATCCTACGCAACATATTAATTTTGTGAAGGGCTTTACTCTTGACAAATACCCCTGACTAAAAGACCGTGTATCCAACTTGGACATATATATTTATCAATACACACAACATGGAATTTGCTATTATTTTATTCATACACAACATTGACACCATTTATGAATAATAGACGTTGGTTTAAATGAATATATATAGCTTGCCATGTGATGTCAAGGCCATTTCAATCTTTCTTAAAAAAATATATGAATAGCTGATTAATATATTCTCACACCATATGTAAGACTAATTAATTGATTCCAGACTGGGATTGTGCATGTGTTTCGATGTCTTCTTTGACTATGTTCTTTTTATACACGTGATAAAATATAAAATTAATAGAACTATATAAAACTGTTCAAAAAAATTATTAGCTAATTATTTATATGTGAGTAATTTCTTTAAGAAAGGTCAGCGAAATTTCCTTTTAACACTTAATATATTTTCCTCCAAAGACCGGCTTTAGTTTTGATTTGATTTCTAATATTTTTCAAAAATGTAAATTCACTTTCGGATTATATAACAATTTTGAAGACGTGTCTTGTAGAATAAATTATCTGATAAAGAGGTGAAAGAATACACAGATACAATTAAACAGTACATAAGACCATACATCTTTTACAGGGAGAAAACATTCAACTTTGAGATATCTTTTTTTAGCATTATTCCCTTTTTATTCTTTCTCAAATTAAATTTGTTTACAAAATTCTAGAGGAATTACGGAATATACTTTTTACTAGGGGTGTTCAAAACCAAACAAATCCAATAGAAAACCGCAAATCAAACTAAACCAAATCGAAAATCGCAAAAAACCGTATTTGGTTGGATTAGTTTGGGTCATTTTTTAACAAAACCGCATGGTTTGGTTCGGTTTGCGGTTTGTATTTTACAAACCAAACTAAACCGAACTAAACCGCATTATGTTACAACCTATATTTTACTTAACTCGCATCTAACCCAAACCTAAATCTATTATACATTAGCGTTATGATTATAGACAATTTTCTCATCTTTACAGTTATGGTTTCAATTTCAATCTTCTTAAATATCTCTTAACATTATCACTTCATATTCACCACTTACATCTTGTCTCTTCTTATCTAATCTCTACTCTCTTATATTGTTTCCTTTGCACGTTCTTATTTTTTATGCAATTTTTCTCTATTTCAATTTCATTTTATCGCACATCTTTATCTCTAATCTCTCCTCTCTTATGTTCTTTCTTTTTCATCTTCACTAATTTCTCATCTCTTCTATTTTTTTGTTTTATTATAATATTTTTATATTATTTTATGCTATTATTTTATGTTTATTATTTCACTTTTGTCTAATCTAACTTTTACATATTAAATGAAAAGTTATTATCCAAATATGATTAGTTTTTTGGTTATTATTTAGTAGTGTATCATGTATGAATGACCAAATACAAAGTTATGTTGTCATATATGTGAATGTATGACTCAACAAATTATTTGTAAAAAACCGAACCAACCGCACCGAACTAAACCGCATTGGTTTGGTTTGGTTTGGTTTGTTTTTTTTCTTAAAGTCAACCGAACCAAACCAAACCGCATGCCTTTTTCTCTCGCGGTTCGGATGATTTTTTACGTCAAAACCGCACCGCGAACACCCCTACTTTTTACTCTTTTCCACCAATATATTCTAGTTCGGGATATTCTCTTTCGTATGCAGTTGTGTGGGATTGAATTACAGTCATTTCTATCAAATTTATCACCATTCATCTCTAAATTGATTAAGATTTCTTTCTAAAAATGATTTTTCAGACGTGAAATTATTTCTCCTTAAAAAACAATTTCTTTCGCCTTTTATCCTTCATTTTTGTCGATGTAGAGCTTTAGATTTTTTTTAATGAATTGTAGTATATTTAAAAAAGTCTTCCTCTGATTGATGGGTTTTTTACCAAGAGTACCGGAACTATTTTGCATTATATTAGAAAATTCTTGCTCGTGGATTCGTCAGTAGCACGGAAACAATTTATGAACAATTATGTTTTTGTTTTATTTTTAGAACAATTTATGAATAATGATCGTTTTTTACTTGTTATCGTTTTTTATTTGCGTTTTACTGTTGTTTTAATCTAATTATTTCAAAACATTGATGATTTCAAAATAAATTACTATTTAGAGTTTTAGAGTTTTATCCCTGAAATAGTCAAATCAAGGTGTTTTTGAGGTGTATCACTGAAAATATTGTTGCATATTTAAATATAACGTCAAAGTACAAATAAATTATTTTTAAAAATGCACTTCGAAAACACCTTGAATTATGGTGCATTCGAAGATGTATCTATAAAAAATATTTTCGAATTTTCAGGAGTTTTTCCCCACCTATAAGAGGTGTACAAAAAAAATCTTCTATAAAAGACAACAATTGATAACCCAATGTCTTCATGTGCACAAACTTGAAATTGACACAATTACAAATTGGGCTAAGGCCCAGCAATTTTTTCAAAAAAAATTGTATTAACAATGTAAATTAGTTTTATACTGTCATTCAATGATGTGAGATATTGGATCGAACTCTATTGGGTCGAAGGATGCTAGAATTGTTAGCATCGAATTGGGCTTGTTTGTTATGTCCAATTGGTTAAGTTAGCTTGTACCCTAAGTTAGCTTGTAATTGGTATTTGTGATAAAAGCCCATTAGTTTAGTATGTTAGGTTTATTATAAATAGCATACTAGTCTTTCATCATTGCACACTGCAAATCCTAATTTAGGGTGAGAGGGTTATTTGTTATTCTTATATACTTGTAATCTTGTTTTGAAGATAAAGGAAAGAATAGCAGTTAATAACCAATCCTTGTGTTCATCGTGTTCTTCATTTTTTTCCCTACCTCGAGCAACGAAGTTTATATTTTGTTTCCAAGGCATCCGATTCACAACAAATTGGTGCGGTGAGCATGGAGAAGATGCCTTCAACAAAGTATGAGATTGAAAAGTTCACCGGAGTGAATGATTTGATGCATGGCGCTTGAAGATGAAAGCCATCTTGGTTCGTGAGGTTGTTTGGAAGCGTTGAAGGGAGAGTCAGCCATGAACGAAGCTTTAACGGCAGCCGAGAAGAAGACAATGATAGAGAAGGCCCACAACGCGATTTTGTTGATCCTTGGTGATAAGGTTCTTCGACGTGTATCAAAGGAGACGACGGCGGCAGGGTTATGGGTGAAACTTGAAAGTTTGTACATGACTAAATCGTTGGTGAATCGACTCTACCTGAAGCAAGATTTGTATTCATTCAAGATGATTGAAGACAAAGTGTTGGCTGAGAAGTTGGATATGTTCAACAAGCTGATTCTTGATCTTGAAAATATTGATGTAAAGATTGATGATGAAGATCAAGCGTTGTTGCTGTTGTGCGCGTTTCTCAGATCACATGCTCACTTTAAAGAAACTCTCTTGTATGGAAGGGAGTCCCTGACCTTTGAAGAGGTTCAATCAGCCTTGTATTTGAAGGAATTGAATGAACGAAAGGAGCATAAACCTTCGACGGTTGGTGAAGGTTTGGCCGTTAAAGGAAAATTCTTGCGAAAGGATAAGAAGAAAGGTAACAGTCAGCAGAAGTTTTACAATGGTGAAGCATCTGGTATTCGATGCTATCATTGTAAGAAGGAGGGTCACACAAGAAAAGTGTGCCCTGAACGCCTGAAAGATCATGGACGAAAGGATAATGGCAATGCAGCTATTGTTCAAGATGATTTCGACTCATCTGATGTTCTTGTGGTTTCGAGCAACAACTCGTCGAAGGAATGGATTATGGATTCTGGGTGCACTTGGCACATGACTCCAAACAAAGACTTGTTCGAGGAATTATGTGATTAAGATGGTGGATCTGTATTGCTAGGAAACAATAAAGCTTGCAAGATTGCAGGTATTGGATCTGTGAGATTCAAACTCCATGATGAGTCAATAAGGTTATTGACTGAAGTCAGGTATGTACCTGATTTGAAGAGAAATTTGATTTCTCTTGGTGAATCCGACAAGAAAGGATATGTTTTTCAAGGAGAAAAGTATCCTAAAAGTCATGAAGGGGTCGAAGGAAGTCTTGAGAGGCGTGAAGAAACAAGGCTTGTATACCCTTATGGCTGAAGTTGTAAGTGGTTCGACAAATGTTGTATCCACAAAACCTATGTCGAAGACAGAAATTTGGCACATGAGATTAGGCCATGTCGTTGAAAGTGCAGTCGAATTGGGAAACAAAATTTGCTTGGTGGAGACAAAGTCGAAAAGTGAAGTTTTGTGAACCTGTACTTGGAAAATCTTGCAGTGAAGTTCAACAAAGGCAAACAAAGAACACATGGATCCCTTGATTACATCCATGTTGATTTTGGGGCAAAGTGTCCATCACATTCGGGAGCAAGGTATTTTCTATCCATAGTAGATGACTATTCGAAAGTTATGGGTATTCATTCGAAGACTAAGGATGAAACTTTTGAGAATTTCAAAGGTTGGAAGACTACGGTCGAAACCAAATTGGCGAGAAAGGTCAAGAGGTTGAGCAGACAATGGTCTTGAATTTTACAATGAGGCATTCGACGACACATGGCCTCGGTATTGCAAGGCACGAACTACTGCAGGCACTCCACAACAAAATGGTTTGGTGAAAGGTTTAATCGAACTATCTTGAGAGAGTTAGATGCATGTTGACTAGTGTTGGATTAAAGAACGTGTTTTTGAAAGTTTCGACAACATATCGATAAACGATGACCTTCATTGCGTTAGATATGAAGATACCAAGAAGTTTGGTCGGACATCCACCAAATCTCGACAAACCGAGTATTTGCTGCGTAGCCTATGCTCACATTAGGCAAGACAAGGTCGAACCTAGAGCTCTTAAATGCATGTTCATGGGATACGCTGAAGGAGTCAAAGCTTATAGGCTATGGTGCCTAGAGTCAGGTCATAGAAGGATTATCACCAGTCGAGATGTTGTTTTCAATGAGGCTGAAATGGCTTTCAAGAAAATAGATGATGTTGGTCGTGCGATATCGTGACGAAGAGCTGGAACGGGTAGAGATTCCTGTTGAGGTGGAGCATGTTGATGTTGAATTGCATATCCTAGATAAAATCGAAGAAGCAGAGGATGCTGATGAAGTTGAGGAAACTGTCGATGACTACCTATTGGCAAGAGATAGGACACGAAGAGCCATCAAACCACCTCAAAGATTTGGGTATGCAGATCTTATAGCTTATGCCTTAATCTCTGCAAGTGAGGTTCTAGACGAAGAACCAAGAGATCATAAGGAAGTTATGAGGAAAATTCGAATGGATGAAGGCCATGGATGATGAGATGAAGTCTCTTCATGATAACAACACTTGGGAATTGATCAAGAAACTGTTGGTGCGGTTAGTCATCTGTAAATGGATTTTCAAAGTTAAGGAAGGAGTCGAAGGAGTGGCGTCGAAAAGATACAAGGCAAGGTTGGTTGCAAGGGGTTTCACTCAAAAAGAAGATATAGATTTCAATTATGTGTTTTCTCATGTTGTGAAGCATAGGTCTATTCGAATGTTGCTTGCCATGGTGGCACAGTTCGATCTTGAACTGGAACAAATGGATGTGAAGATTGCATTCTTGTATGGTGATCTAGATGAAACAATCCTGATGAGGCAACCTGAAGGGTATGTCGAAAAGGGAAAGGAAGATTATGTGTGCAAGCTGAAAAGATCCTTATATGGGCTGAAACAATCTCCTCGACAGTGGAATAAGAGATTCGACAAATTGATGGCACGTATAAGTTTCGTTAGAAGTCAGTTCGACCACTGTGTTTACTTCAGATTTCGTCCTGGTAATTCATTTGTTATTTTGTTACTTTATGTTGATGATATTCTCATAGCAAGTAACAATGTCGAAGAGGTATTAAGGGTGAAGGCTGAACTCAATAAGGAGTTCGAACTGAAGGATCTAGGAGCAGCTTCCAGGATTCTTGGGATTGACATTCGAAGAGACAGAAATCAGTCGAAATCATGCTTATCTCAAGAGGCATATTTACGGAAGATTCTCGAAAAGTTTGGTATGTCGAATTCGAAGCCTGTTGTGACTCCAACAAACCCTTAATTCAAGTTGAGTATTGATCAATGTCCCAGTACTGAGGTCGAAAGGACTTATATGAATAGCATCCCATATGCTAATGTAGTAGGTTCTTTGATGTATGTTATGGTTTGTACTAGACCCGACATAGCATATGCAGTAAGTCTTGTAAGCAGGTACATGGCGAATCCTGGAAAGGCTCACTGGAAAGCATTGAAGTGGATTCTGAAGTACATAAATGGGTCTCTGAATAGAGTCTTAATTTATGGTGGAGCCTTTGGTGAAGATAGTAAAGCGGTAATCGAAGAATATGTCAACTCTGATTATGTAGGTTGTATGGATTCCATAAAATCTATTTCTGGATATGTTTTCACTATGTTTGGTACAACTATTACTTGGAAAGCAACACTTCAGAAAGTTATTGCATTATCAACCACTGAAACGGAATATATTGCTTTAACTGAAGCTGTGAAAGAAGCATTGTGGCTTGAAGGTTTTGCTAAGGGTGAAAATTCAAGGGAAGTTATCAACATTAAATGTGATAGTCAAAGTGCAATACACGTGTCAAAAATTCACCTATCATGAGCGAACCAAGCACATTGATGTGAGGTGCATTTCATCGGAGGGTAATCAAGCGTGAGAAGTCCAAGTGTTGAAGGTTTGAAGATCATAATCTTGCGATATGATCACCAAGACATTGCCTAGTTGCAAGTTTTTCCACTGTATGCAGTTGATAAGGTTGCATGAAGAAAACTAATTTGTTAGTTGATAATAGAGTTTGTTCCAAGGTGGAGATTTGTGAGATATTGGATCGAACTCTATTGGGTCGAAGGATGCTAGGATTGTTAGCATCGAATTGGGCTTGTTTGTTATGTCAAATTGGTTAAGTTAGCTTGTACCCTAAGTTAGCTTGTAATGGGTATTTGTGATAAAAGTCCATTAGTTTAGTATGTTAGGTTTATTTTAAATAGCATACTAGTCTCTCATCATTGCACACTGCAAATCCTAATTTAGGGTGAGAGGGTTATTTGTTATTCTTGTATACTTGTAATCTTGTTTTGAAGATAAAGGAAAGAATAGCAGTTAATAATCAATCCTTGTGTTCATCGTGTTCTTCATTTTTTCCCTACCTCGAGCAACAAAGTTTATATTTTGTTTCCAAGACATCCGATTCACAAAATATCAATAAATTACTAAATTATTATAGAATTCTTAAATTTTAAGTGTGAGTTATCACTTAATATGATTATGATTTATTGATAATATAAAATTATTTTACACTGTCAATGCATATATCTTTTGCTCTTAATATATTATCACATTCATCATTATTATATCATTAAAAAAATTGATTGCAATCATAATATCACGTATTTTAATATGGAGGAAACTATAAAAATCTAAAATAAAATAAAATTAAAGGATCAGATTAAATTATGTAATAAGGGAACCAAAAGTTAAAAATCGTCATAAATAAGGAGATAAAAATTGATTTAAGACCGATTGTTACAATAAACTTCCTAAAACAACTTGTAAATAAACCTTTTAAATAACTAATTAGATTACTTAAAATAGTTGCACTTCATGTAATTTGGGGATAAATATGTTTACTAAAAACAGGTGCATATGTATACCTATGTGTTTACTAAGCATGAGCTTGTGCAATCTATCTACATTCTCCAGTGGACACTACTCTCTCTGGTCATTATTATAATCAAAAATTTCATTTTTAAATTAATTAAATATTTGATGTATCTAAACTATATAGAGATTAGATACATAAATAATTTAATAAATTTAAAAAATGAATTTTTATTTATAATAACGACCAAGAAAGTATTAGAAATAATTTTTAGTTTTTTATTATATATATTTTATTATTAATGTATCTAATCATATATATATATATATATATATATATATATATATATATATATATATATATATATATATATATATATATATATATATATATATATATATATATATGAACTAAATACATTATACTATTATACTATATAATCAAAAAAAAATACATTATACTAAAAAAATTAAAAGTTAATTGTAGCAGTGTTCAGGATGTACTACAAGATTGAGTATGAAAAAAGAAGATTAAAAAGCATAAGAAAAACTAAAACATTGAGTATGAAAAAAGAAGATTGAAAAGCATAAAAATCTTCAAGAGCATGTTCTAAAGCACTCATGATTCATATTTCGGTGTTACCAGTGCACATGGGACATAAGGGACAGAAACCAATTATTATATCCAACTGCACGAGGAAAATTATGTCATCCAGAACAAATCTCATGAGTTCATATATTTAACTTTTAATATTGGTTTTTTTCAATAATATATGGATAATTTTTCTTGAAACTCTAAGCTAAAATTTTCAGCTAACAAAATCTAGCCTATAACTGATCTTCAAGCATCATGGTAGAATATGCTTTCACATAAGAAATTAGGAAACAACTACAGGAATTTTAACTAATAAAATAATTAGCAGATTCTCAACTTCACACTATTGGTAAATGGAAAAACAGTCCTTGATGTACATAAGCCTAGAGTAATAGAAATCACTTTTCAGAATCTGTAACTGATCAGTTCTATTTACAAATTTGATGAACCCTGCCTCGATCTTTACCATTTTACTTGCAATAATTTGTCATCCAACGAACCAAACGGCCCTTAAACCTACAACAATTAGGCTAATTCAAAAACTTCGTCTTTGCTAAACATCCACTGTCCAGTTAATGTTATTCGTATCGCTTTCGTGTGATTTTTGGAACTGAGCAACTTTGGCGTGGTATGCAGCTGCAGCAGCCGCGGCGGTCTTACTCTTCATTCTCTGACCTTGAGGAAGCTCAGAAGCTTCACTAACAGAAGCAAACCGTAACTCTGATGGAGGAATGAAACAATCTATAGAAAGGCCAGGGACGTTGAACGCAACCTCTTCAATCGTCCATGCTTCCTCCATCTTGGTCTTAGTATGGCTCATTGCTGTTTCCCCAAACCTGAAAAGTGTCACTACAGAACGACCTGAGTGTGCAATCATGATCCCTTCTACAGGCCTGTAGTCGTCGAGAAACGAATTAATTGTGGTCTCCCAATAAACTGCATCGCCTCCATTGTTTTGAATGCGGGTCAAATGGGAATCTTCCAAGTGAACAAGAAGTCCTGTTTTCTGACTGAAGTATCCGAATAAAACATGCCTTATGATCTCTGCTGGACCTTCGCTCCTCGCTTTTAATGTCGAAGGATCTGCACAAAGCTTGAGGATGAAACAATCCTCTTCGTTTATCTTCTTCTCTCCAATGCATCTTGCATTGATAAACATGCTAGCAGTTGTTCTTGGGTCAAGACCCTATAGATAGAAACAAAAAAAGTTCAGTTATAATTCAACACAAAGCCACATATGTAAAGGTAGGAGTGAACCCCCGAGAAACTCACCTGAAGCGCGCGTCGTAGAGGCCTCACCGGCCCTTTCGCAGCATGTGCACCAAGCCAAGGCGTGTGACGCCACACGAGCTTCCCGTTGCAACCAGCATGAACTTTGCTACCACCAAGAGCAAGCTCTACATACCACATATCTGGATTCATCTGCCATAAGACAAATCCACCAGACTCTGCAGCTTTGGAGGAATTACGGCTACGCGTGACTTTCTTCGCAGTCTCAAACTCAGAGGCTATCATCCTCACTTTTCCCATGGCATAAGCATTGTTAATGGAAGTTTGAAGCTTCAAACCACCCGAAGCAGCAATGTACTGCTGCAGTATGTACTGAGCAGAAGAAGTTTCCTGTAACATCAACGCCAAATAATACCACCACAACATTACATTCCAATACTTCATAGAAAAAACAGAAACCATTATAAGATCAAAAGTAACCAACACAAATCCCTTTATCCCTCTTTCCCTCCTCAACCCTGGTTCTCTCTCTTGCACACACCAGAACACATTGAGGGCTTATTTGAATCAGCTTATTTGAGTCTATTCACTTACGTAAGCACTAAAGAGACTGCATAGAATAACTTTTGAAAACAACTTATGTTCTAACATGTCCATAACCTGTTTTCATCTTACTGTCATAAACTCTCCATAATACTTTCTAAAAACAGCTTATAGCTTATATATATTTTGCTGCAGAGTTAGATTATACATAAGTACTTATATGATAAGCTGATAATCCAAACATAACCTACATTTTCCATCCATCACAAAAATAGACTATGAGAACTTAGAACTCAACTTGGATCCTCTCAAACTATCTCCAGTCAAATCTCAGTCTCTTCAGTTGGCTTAATCCAAAAGCTCAAAGCATATATCTTGCCTATCGGATCAATCCAACGACAACCGAGATATCAGTTCGGCCGAAATATACTACATAATATCAAAGTATCACAAAACCACCAACCATGTAATATACATTGTGTACCCAAACAGAACACATTTTTTGCACAGATCTCTCAATTAATTGCGTTTAAGCTACTTCATCTAGTCTTAACAAATTACTCAAAACACCTTCAATTTTCCAGCTATGATATCATGAACCCAATTAGCCTCATAGCAACAACAACTCTACAAAAACAACAAGAACATGGAAATGATCAAAGAGTGATAAAGAGAGAGAGAGAAAAAACTAACAATGGGAATATCTTTGATACTGAGATGAGGAAAAGGATCAGTAGTGCAGACATGAACAGGAGCAAGAGGAGCACCCAGCACACCAAGAAGCAATCTCAGATCGGATTTCTTGCAAGCTAAACCCGAAGAAGACGACGAAGAACCAGAAGCCGACGAAACAGAAGGTGCTCTAGCCAACTGACCTTTCATCCAATGCCCCCATTTTCCTTCCCCTCTGTTAACATCTTCCCCGTCGGTTCCATCAGGACCTTCCTTCAACGGAGACAAAGCTTCCACCGGTCTCAAACTCCCCGATCTCGTCATGAACATCTCCGGTGGTTGAGGACCTTGTTTTCGCCTTCGCCGGAGAAGTCCCGACATCGGAGAAACACTTCTCGCCGGAGTTTTGGCCGGTGAGAGTCCTCTAACTACTTCGTGTTTGAGGGATGAAAAGAAACCTTGCTTTTTCTCCATTTTTACGAGATTGCCACTGTGTGGAGAATGAATGAAGCTGAAATGAAAATGGTTGTTTGTTACTATGTTGTTGTTGTTGGGTTGTTGGTCTGTTTTGGAATGAGAAGGACAAAAAAGGTAATTTGTATGATAAGCAAAACGATTTGTGTGTGTTGGTGTTTGGGACAGTATTGCCGCCAGATACGCTAACTGTGGACAGTACTAAGCTACCAACGTTGCTTCTTGTTATCTTATAATATTATCGCCAGTTCGCCACTACTTGTTTTGTTTATATTTATTTATGGAAAATATAATTTGGATGTTTATTTTAGACTTACACAAGATACAACTTGGTTGAGAGAATCATACCATATACTTATAATGTGTCGAGGATGATGTTATATGAAGTATCAACACATGTGTAAAAAGATTCTATTGTAAATACTCCCAAGGTACACTATCTAATTGTTTTTGTTCTTCATATTAGTAAGTGTTTAAAACTGTATTTGCTCTCACAAGGTACACTATCTAATATGTAACCCTATTTTTATAATTATACTCTTAAATTTAGTTTTCATGGACTTGACGATTATAAATGTTACATTGTTATGATCATTCAGTATGTTGTTTTTTTAGATGTTAAGTGTGTAATTTTTGTATTAAATATATTGTATAATTCAAAACAGAAATATATTAACATCTCAAAAAGTGGACACCTATGGTGTCCTTTGCTTTCTTTTTTTTTGTATTCTTGGGATCTATAAAAAAATAAGCATAGTTAAATGTATGAAAAATATATAATAGTGGTATACGGTGTCAACGATTTAGATGTTCAAATAACACCTCTTAATTCAAAATTGGGTCAATTTATTGCTTTAAAGTCAAGTTGACTTTTTAATTGAATGTTCTCGTCCGCACAGTTGTTGTAAGTATAAATTTAATTGTATTTTATTATCTTCATAGTTATTAATCGTGTTTTAAAGATTGTTGAATAGTTTTTTATGACTTTAAGAATGATTTATTAGATGTTTGATTGTTTATGAATACATAAAATAAAATACCAAAAAGTAAAACGAATTTTGGCGTTTAACCGTTGAGAAAATTTATTGGGGTTAGATTGCATTGACATATTCTCATATAATATCATTCATCAATAATATGCAATAATAATCTACTATTAATATTAGCAGTCGTCGCTCCCATTGTAGCTTTTGTCTGAGTCAACAACGTGAGATCAATTGTATTATCTAATATACGATCTCAAACCTATTAAATAACACAATAGCATTAAGCCTCACTAGTTCAGACAAATATTGTATCTAAATTATCTTTAATCTTTAGCATATCAAATAGATGAAAAGTTTGGATCTAATAATGATTAGTGCCTTTCTAATATCAAGTCACACCATAAAAACATGTTTTAGATAGTTAATCCAAAAAATAAAATATTAAGACAAATAATTCATCAATATTAAAATATAAGAAGAATTACATAAAATGTCATTATCGTGATCAATACATGAGCATTAGGACGACTAAATATAACCTCCATAAAAGAGAAATTGGTAATGCTTACTTATCATAGTTTTACAATTAAGCCCTAGAAGAAAGAGGTTGAAAACACATGTTGTTAAATCTCCGACAATGCTTTCACGCTTAATCTTCCTCTTTTTCCCTCTCTTGTTTTGTTACTGGTACATAATGAACTTTTTTCACTTCTTACCAAGAAAACTGCTTAATTGTACCAAGTTATTTCAAACTGAACTGCCTGAGTCTTTATTTATAGGGTCATGTGTCCTATCATTCTCGCTAAGCGAGGTTCAAAGATCACTTAGTGCGCCTACTTTCTTCACCATTAACTTATGTCTTCTCATCCTACAAGTGGTCTTTGTCGCCTTTCCTCGCTTAGTAAGACTATTTTCTTGGTTAGGCGATTGTTGGTATTTGAATGGTGTATTTTTGTCTATTTTTGCTACTTTCTTGTGTTTTTTACTTGCACTTAGTAAATACACTTATCAACAACATATTATGGCGAGCTAATCAAACCAAAATGCAACCCGCACTAGGCATTGAATCACACGTTGATGGTTTAACCGCTCATACTATATAAAGACTAGATCGTGTAATTCTAAGTATTCAATTTACTCTGATTCTCAAATTACTTCTCACTCAATCGTTCACTTTAATGTTAGAGTGTTAACATTGCAAATTCACTTAATCTCAACGCATCAATAATTTGGTCCACTACATCGAAAATTTGATCCAAAATGTGTGATCTCCCTTTTAATATTTCATTTCTTCACTTATCTCTTATTCTCCAAATAAAACAAAATTCATATAAATTAAATTAACCTCTTAGTTGAATATTTCATGTTCTCGCCATTCAATATATCATGGCCAGTTAATCGATCTAATTTGGCTTCACCTCATTTATGTCAATTTAAATGTTCTCTAATAATTTGGCATGATCTATAACAAATGGATCTGAGTCAATATAAAAATGATATTTACGTAAAATATAAAAAATTGATCTTTGAGGTGTATATTTGTAATAATAAGTTATGTTATTTTTAAATGAATTCTCTTTTATTTACTAAAATATACATTGATCTTATTAATTTTATATAAAACTCATGTAAGTTAATGCATTTAGTTAAATATATTGATTATTAAATAAATTTAAATCTATATTTTTAAAATGAGAAAAAAATAATATACATTAATAATATAAAATAATTTTACATTATCAACCAATCACAATTATATTAACTATTAAGTCATACTATTATTTTTAAATATATTATATGACATGATTAAATAATAATTTTTTATTAAATGACAGTATAAAATTCGTAACTTACTACCTTTTAACTCTTTTAAAATAAAAATAGAATCTATATCTTAATTTGGAGAATCATCTCCCAAAAAAATTCAAGATTTAGTTTAGATTTCAGTAATGATAATGTTACTACAAACCTCCCAAATTTTATATAATAAAGTTTATTTCCATTCCGTTTACACATGTCTTCCTTACTATCTCCACTCTCTAGATCCATTCAAAAATATTTAGCTAAACTTTATTTGGTAGTTATTGTTTGCATAGTTGAACATGTTTGCACAACCAAGTGTTACTTTTCAAACGTACCCTAATTCAACACTCTATATTTTCATTTTTTTTATCGTTCACACCATTTTTTCTTTCTCTCACTTATTAATTCTACAAATATTTAACTTTTAATCACTATAATGATTCTGTATAATAAAATTCAACATCACACTTTACCATCATTCACAACACACTAAAAACTTAAATATTCATAACAACCAATAAAATTTTATTAAATATTTCATGGGCGTCACTTCCTCCTCATTCAACATATTAAATATTTTTAACATCAATTAATTCACCTCACTTTCAACATCTCTTTTAATTTCAACATTCAACTATTGATTTTTTTTTAACCCACTTATTATACATAGCCTAACAAACATGTCTACTTTGACGAAAAGTGCCGTTAGCTATAGTCAAAACAAATGTTTTTATAATGGGAAATAAATTACTAAAAAGGATCATCATTTGGAAAAATACTTTAATCGGTGCAAATTCATGATGAGAGACATGAGACATCTTCAAAACATTACCTACCACGGCATGCGCTTCAAAATTATACTTCTAAAATTTCTTATTCTTATCCCGTAATAATTGTTCTAGGAAACATGTTTATAAATTATAGTTATACAAATTAATATTGCATGGAGTGTTTTTTTGTGTGTACATTTACATATAAAAATATGTGTTATGCTCAGCTTATTTAGATAATTTCTTAATTCATCACGTATCTTCTTTACGCGTGAAATTTCATAAATATCTCTTAAAATTAAAAGTATATTTTTCGGTGTGCACTAAAATATGATAAAATATATACAAAAGTCAGAAATTTAATTCTTATTTAGTACCGAAGGTATATTTTCGATTTTATTTTTTTACAGAAATCACAAAACATTATTGAATTACATAACATAAACATAAATATAATTCATAACATAAACATAACAACTACATTTAGGAGTTAAACATAAATCAAACATTACAAATCAACGTCCAGGTGGACGTTGCAACATCCTGATAATATCGTCGACTGATCTTGTTATAGTCGCATCTAACTCGATGGAAACTTTCTCCTCAAAATTATCAAAAGTATTCCACATAGCCCGTAAATCAATGTTGTTCTTCAGCTTACGGTTGATGAACTAAAGCTTCTCATCTTTGTCAATCGATGGAGAACGATACTCGATCTTCACTACTTTGCGATTGTCGCCAAAGATACAAATTTCTGCAATATTTCACGAACATCTTCAATAGGGGTGTACACGGTGAACTTAAATTCACGAGATGGTGTAGCATCGGTAAAGTGGACAACACCAACATGTCATTTGATGTTCAATTTCATGTTCATTTCTAGTTTTTGGTGTTGTGGTACGAAAAAAATATAAGAAGTGAGGTTTTTCATATGTTGTCACAATTGTGCAACCACACTTTGAGCTGCCAGAACCTACATTAGAAGCTTGTTTGGCCTCGTAAAAACTATAATTCAGAGTTGCGTGAGAGATGTTACCAACCAACTGAGAATATAGTGCGTTGTCTTTGAACCTGTGTTCCAACACCGTGATATTGAAACCAGGTGCATAACTTGATCGGTCTAGGCACAAACAACCTTCTCCTTAACCTGATCAAGAATTGTGCTTTCAACATATTTCAATACATAGGGATATTTCACGCAAACATTCTTGAACTGTAAAACAGCCTCAGCGTATAGCTTTTTGTAGATGTATTTATTATAACATTCCATGCATCCATAATGTTATCCACAATGATGCCCGCCTTGACCAATTTTCCATCTTCACCTACAACCTGTTTTGTCCCCACCACGAATTTGACCTGACTTCTCACAATTTTAGTAATATGGTACCTACAAAGTAATGCGTAAGAAGTGGGAAATATAGTTGCGACTGAATTTATTAATATCGTATCTCTGTTAGTAACAATGACTTTATGCATATCTTCTTGATCCTTTAACATTGAGGGATAAAATGAATAAATTTTACCTGAAATTCTACTTCCTTGAGCTCATTCTGATATGATGAACCACAAAAGTGATGATTTAGAGTGGAAAATGGATTGAGAATGATGAGGGTTTTTTAGAGGTTTTAAAGAAAGAAAGAAGAAATGGTGGTGATCAAATATGTCCATACTGATTACTGTTTTAAGTAACCCGCATCGTGCCATAAACCAAAAATATACTTTCAATTATATATGAAATGTCCAGGTGGCAACAAAATTCAATCTTCCCGCTAATAGACTCAGAAACATAATTCTGGTTTGGACAAAAAATATACCTATGGTATCGTGTTTTGCATTTTGAAGGGTGAAACCACATTGGTTTATTTTGTGTAAAATATGGTACGAACCGAAAATACATTTTTCGATTTTCTTAAGGGCAATTTTAGAATTTCATAGAATATCCCTTTTCATAAAGGATGGGGTAAGAAATTGCCCTTATTTATAGTAGCCATATATGCTCTTGTGGTGTATAATATAACAGAAAAAACTTGTAAACACCATAATATATATGTGTGTTATGCTTAGTTTATTTATATGATTTCAATTTTTTAACATTAATTTCTCTCTCCTTTTGTCATATGGGACAAAAATTACAATTTAGACGATGTATAATGGTTTACATATTTAACACCTTTTTTATTTTTTATACTCTACATCATCTCCTCTTTCTTTTATTTAATAATTCAACACACGTTCAACTTTTATTCACTACAATGATTTTGTTTAATAAAATTTAACACCCTATTCCACCACTTTTATTTCATATTTTTCTTTTCTTTTATGTTTGTTTAATAAAGTCGTTTTTTATATCCAAAACAAATCTCTATTTATAGACAAAAAAATGATGAATTTTGGTGAAAATAAAAATAAATAAATAATTAATTTATTATAAAATAATTGAACTCAAATAATTAACATGAGATGAAAATTTAAACATTCACAACAATCAATAAGATTTTGCAAAGTATTTTATGTGGCTCCACTCCCTCCTCATTCAACATGTTGAATGTTTTCAGCACCAATTAATCCACTTTATTTTCAACACCACATTGCAATGATTCAACTATTGAATAATTTTTTTCAACACCTCGATTGTAAGTAGTCTTACATGAATGAATGCATGGGATACGGTGTTTATACAATATATCATGGCTCATAATATAAGTTGGTTTACCATTTCATGCAATGTCAATGAATCTCAACTTTTAATATTTTAAAACATTTAAATTTATATGCTCCCGGTTATAGGATTTTTATAGACCAATTATCAATAATATGTTTACTTTGATTCATCCGATTATTTAGAAAGTCGTCATCGAAGTTGATGTGTTTAATCACATAAATTTTTTGGTGTCGAAATTATTATTCAACAAAAAAGAAATTATTACTTGTTAGTTTCATGATTTTATGATTGACTAAATTTTGGTAAAACATGGTTCTATACTAGTGTTGAGCAACATGATATAACATCTTCATCAACTGTCATAACAGTTTTACTGTTATGTGTTTTCAGCAAGATGTTGTGACATTCTGGATTGTGTACATCAGACGATGTTATTGTCTATCTCTGGACAGGTTGAATTTTATTTGATGATATCCTTTTAAATATTCCTCATCATTATGCACAAGTCGAGGAGATTATTTAGGAACAAAAATGCAGATTTAATCTGATTTATTAAAAAGGATCTTGGATACTTTTAAGGAAAATTTAAAAAGATTTGTTCCTATTTTTATGAGAAGATCTTGCAATTGTTTTGATCATGAAGATTGGATGTTTTTGAAAAGTACAATCCCATTATGCAAGAGTCTAATAAAGGAACTTGCTAGACCTAAAATAGAAAGCATTCACAAGAAGAAATTGTGTGTGCAACATAAGGATTTAGGGTTTGGGGAGTTTTAAGTGTTTGTGTTCTTTGTATGTCACTCATGTATCTCTGATGCATGATTTGACTGATTGTTGCTTGTTTATCAAGCTATTGCTCTCACACATGAGCTTTTAAGCAAAGGGTTGAGTATTATTCTTAGTTGAAGCTTTTAAGCAAAACTAAGTATTGTTCTTAGTTAAAAGTCTTGACTAAGTATTGTTTATTTGAAGTGTAATCTTCTATTGAATTACTTTATTCAAAGTGTCCATCGCTACTAGTTTGCATAGCGAACTTTCCTGAGGAGAATTTCATGTTTGATTCCTCTGAGTGCAATTTTGTTCCATATCACGAATCAAACACCTCCTTTGTCTGTTATATAACTAGTACTAGATGATCACTTTTATGCAACTCTTCTATGAATGCTTAAGTAAATGCATTATGTTAATATATGTTATGACATGATAATTTTCTTGCTTGTGTTCTTGTTTGTTCTGGTTGATCGTTAGGATGTGGTTGTGATGTATGCTTGAATCAGAATAGGAATAAGCTATTATGTGGTAAATCACATTATGATTATGGATTGGGTCCAATGACTACTGTTGTGATGTGCTTGTGAGGGTCCTAAAAGGTGTTTCCCACTTGACGTTAACACATCGGTGTTATAGGTAGGTTGTATACACTTAAGCTGCCATTGTGATATGCTTGTGAGGGTATTCAAGAGGCGTTTCCCACTTGACGTAACATACTAGCGTGAATGGTATGGTTGGGTCGTGATGTCATGTAGGCAGTATCACTTTGTACCAGATTAGATTATGATGTACTCACCTCTAGTGATGCCACATATAAAATACCACTAGGCTTTCTCCTAGTGGACTTGTGCATTCAAGTAGGCATTCTCGCACTTGTGATATATGTAACGTCCCGAATTTAATTAATTGTTTAATTAAATTTTATAGGGATTTAATTATTGGATTATTAAATTAAAGTTGGATTTTATTTGGTTAGTTGAAGAATTAATTTAGTTAAGTGTATTATCTTAAGTTGCAAGACTAGAATTTATAGTGTACCATCCATTAATTATTAAAATAAACCAAGGCACTTAGTAGTAGGTTAAGTGTGTGGTTGTGGTGAAGTTGGGTTTTTTTTATAATAAAACAAGTACATGTAGTAGGTAGTGGTGTGTTAGTTGTTTTGTATTATAAAAGGAGAGGAAGAAAGATAGAAACAGAACTTTAGAGAGAAAGGAAAGTAGAACACCACGTACAGTAGTAAGAGAGAAGAAAGAAGAGGAAAAATTTGGGAATAAGGGTTTGCTAGAAGTTGGGGAGAAAGCTCAAATTGCAGTCCGAGAGTGATTGTTTCCGATCAAGTTTTTCGAGCTCTCTCCGATCCAAAGGTAAGGGGTGGGGTTCGATTTATATAATCATATGTATGATGATTTTTATGTGGGATTTAGGGTGTATAAATTCACTATAGATTCAATGTTTTGTGATGAAATTGATAGATCAGTATTGAAAATATTGATGTCTGTTAATTGTTGTTGTTGCTAGTACTGTGTTGGTGTGATTATGTGTGTAGTTATATTGGTAGATAAAAGTTGTATTTTTGGAAAATAAGTTGATTTTGGGTTGAATTGTTAGAACACATAGTGCAGGAAAAATAAGGAAATGATGAAGGAGATGAAGTAGTAAGGGGACGATTTATGTAGTTGTTTTGGCATTACTTTTAGGAACTTTTAAGTATGATGAATTTAACATGTGCTCTGTAGCAAACAAATAGCCATAGCTGAATAAATAGCAGTCTAGTTTTGTTGGGTATAATTGATGGTCCAGAACTTCTGATGGTGCAGAAGTTCTAATGGGGCAAAAGTTCTGATGGTGCAGAAATTCTGATGGTCTAGAAGTTTTGATGGGTAGAAGTTCTGATGGTGCAGATCTTTTGATGGTCCAGAATATTTATTGGTGCAGAAGTTCTGATGGTGCAGAACTTCTGATGGTCCAAAACGATGGTGCAGAAGTTCTGATGGGCAGAAGTTTTGATGGTGCGAACTTCGATGGTCCGTAACTTCGATGGTGCGTAACCGATGGGAAGAAGTTCTGATGGTGTTGAACTTCTGATGGTCAATAACTTCTGATGGTGCAGAAGTTTTGATAGGGCGGAATTTTTGATGGTGCAGAACTTCTGATGGTCTAGAACTTCTGATGGTGCAGAACTTCTGATGGTCCAGAACTTTTGATGGTGCAGAAGTTCTGATGGGCAGAAGTTCTGATGGTGCGTAACTTTGATGGTGCGAAGTTACGATGGGGCATTACGGCGGTGCAAAACTTCGATGGTCTAGAACTTCGATGGTACAAAAGTTCGATAGGCGAAGTTCGATGGTGTAGAACTTCGATGGTCCGAACTTTTGATGGTGCGAAGTTCGATGGTGCGGTTCGATGGGCAAAAGTTCGATGGTGCGAACTTCGATGGTCCGAAACGATGGTGCGAAGTTCGATGGTCGAAGTTCGATGTGCGGTTCGGATGGTCGGTAGAAACGAAGTAAGGGATGAGTCGCGCATGGGCGTGCGCCTTCACGCGCCCACTCACGACCTAAGGACCCATGAGTTGGCTCATGCAGGTTAATTTTAGGAATTTGCTCATTTTTGGATGTTTCTAACTTTCACCTGTTTGATGCATGATTTTGTTGTTGATGATTTGCATAATGCAAAATGTGATGATGTTAATGACGATGTTTTACCTCCAATGTTTGGTAAATAAAAGGACGAGTATATTTTGGTGAATATTAATTCGTAACCGGAATTGATTAAATTATGAATATTGTTGATATGCTTCTTTTAATTGAATGCATGATTTTGGAGATTGGTGAATTGTTGTTGGTGATTTGCATAATGCAAAATATGTTGTTGTTGATCGTTTTACCTTGGAGTTTGGTAAACGAAACATTGAGGGCCTATGCCTACATGATGAGTTGATGTTGTTGTTGATCGTTTTACCTTGGAGTTTGGTAAACGAAACATTGAGGGCTTATGCCTAAATGATGAGTTGATGTTATTATTGATTGTTGTCGTTGTGTATGTGAGTCGTGTCCATTGAGTCACATATGTCAGCATAAGCAATGGAGGTTGTAGCCTCGGCCTTAAAGGCAACTTGTTGATAGCCATAATGGCAATGATGATGGCCTCTAATTACGGGCATTAGTGATGGGGACTGTAGCCTCGGGTACCCCATGCATAAACATTGTCGAGTCATATTCTGTTTTTTGTGTCGTCATTGTGGTTTATGTTGTTCAAGTTGTTGAGTTGTATGGTGATGCATTAACTGTTGTTGGTTTCGTGGTGATGTTAATGACGATGTTTTACCTCCGATGTTTGGTTAATAAAATGACGAGGGCTTATGCCATTTTGATGATTATGACAATGTTGATGTGTTGTTGTATGTATGTGTTGTATTGTAATGATTGTGATGAATTATGTGGTGATAATGATTTTTGACGATTGTGATGAATTGTGATGATTTATGTGGTGATGATAAAGTGTTGATAAATATAAATTAAATTGATGATAAAAGTTATTATAATGGGTGTTATTTAATATGTTGTTTTGTTGATTGTTATGTTGTATTTGGTTGAAGCGGTGAATATTGTATGATTCTAGATCTAATATATTAGTTATCATACTTTTTGCTTATATTTTTTGACATCTCACCATTTCTATTTCTTCGCCATTGCCTTTATATTGGTAATGTGCAGGTATCCAAGAATGAAGGATTAGTCGTTGTTAGTTCAAGTTGGTGTCTTGCTCTGATACGTAGCACTCGGGGGGATGTTTAGTGTATTTTGTTTATATGTTGACTCTTGTTGTTGTTAGTAATTGTTGAATCTTAAGTGATGTTGTGAAATAAAAGTGGTTCAGTATTTTAGAAGTTGAACATGATGTTTCAAATTATTTTGAGTGAATAAAGATGATCAGTTGCTTTATTTGAATACTTACGAATTTCCGTTGCATATTAAATAAAAGGTTGTTTTATTTTAAAAGCTGAAGCAAGTGTTATATGATCCCCTATTAATAAAGGTGTTATATATCTGTTATGTTTATGTTGTTAAAGATGATAATGTGGCATCCCATGTGTTGTATGAAAAATTAAAAATACTCTGATTTTCTTTATACTTTCCGGGTAGAACTTGTGGTGTTATATTAGTGGTATCAGAGCAGGTCGGTCTGTCCGACCAGTGTTGTCTAATGTTGTTTACTTCCTTTGTACGCGACAAGTGTGTGGAACACTGTCAGTTCTTGTTGTTTTCTGATTATTGTTGTAGGAATTATGTTGAAGCTAAGTGGGGGAGAATCTTTGCTTCTCGAATGTGTTCGGTTAGGAAATATCAGATTAGTATGCTACAGATGGATATGGTGCAAACGTTGTAGGAGCTTTGCTGTTTCTTGAATTCGAAGGTAATACAGATTTAAGATTTTGGTTGTTTAGCAAGTTGTTATGCCTTGGAAAAGAATGGTTGCTATGAGATAGAATTTAGTAAGTTGATGTTTAAGTAGACCATGTTGTAGAACTATTGGGTTTGATTTTAAAAGTTGTAGAAGTTGTTGGAGTTGTTGGGATCTTTGAATCATGGGTGAAAGTTGGAAAAATAATACTGTTAATGTTAGTAACGACGGTTTATTCTCCATTATGGTTGTCGGATACCTATTGACAAATTGAGGAACTGGTCACCCTTAATCTCTTGTTAATAGTAGACGGAATCGTGTTGGGTAGTATGAAATTGTCTTATTATCTTAATGGTGAGTAGAGCGATGGATGTTGCATCGATGTGATGTTGTATAAGTCAGGTATGGGCAAGTGAAGGTTGTTGCTATGTTGTAAGATGTTGCTTCAAGGTATTGCCAAAATGGTTGGCAAGTTAGTAAGGATTATATTGCAAGAGTGTTGGAAGATTGAGATATAAGTATTAGATTTAAACCATGGTTGGGTTATTGTTGAATCGAAAGAATAGATGCGAATGTGGTGTTAAGGATGGTTGTGTCGGATAGATTTTTGAGGACAAAAATATCCTAAGTGGGAGAGAGTTGTAACGCTCCGAATTTAATTAATTGTTCAATTAAATTTTATATGGATTTAATTATTGGATTATTAAATTAAAGTTGGATTTTATTTGGTTAGTTGAAGAATTAATTTAGTTAAGTGTATTATCTTAAGTTGCGAGACTAGAATTTATTGTGTACCATCCATTAATTATTAAAATAAACCAAGGCATTTAGTAGTAGGTTAAGTTTGTGGTTGTGGTGAAGTTCAGTTGTTTTTATAATAAAACAAGTTCATGAAGTAGGTAGTGGTGTGTTAGTTGTTTTGTATTATAAAAGGAGAGGAAGAAAGATAGAAACGGAACTTTAGAGAGAAAGGAAAGTAGAACACCACGTACAGTAGCAAGAGAGAAGAAAGAAGAGGAAAAAAATTGGGAATAAGGGTTTGCTAGAAGTTAGGGAGCAAGCTCAAATTGATGTCTGAGAGTGGTTGTTTCCGATGAAGTTTTTTGAGCTCTCTTCAATCCAAAGGTAAGGGGTGGGGTTCGATTTATATAATCATTTGTATGATGATTTTTATGTGGGATTTAGGGTGTATAAATTCACTGTAGATTCAATGTTTTGATATGAAATAAGTAGATCAGTATTGAAAATATTGTTGTCTTTTAATTTTTGTTGTTGCTAGTACTGTGTTGGTGTGATTATGTGTGTAGTTATATTGGTAGATAGAAATTGTATTTTTGGAAAATCAGTTGATTCTGAGTTGAACTGTTAGAACATATAGTGCTGGAAAAATAAGGAAATGATGAAGGAGATGAAGTTGTAAGGGGACTGTTTAGGTAGTTGTTTTGGCATTACTTTTAGGAACTTTTAAGTATGATGAATTTAACATGTGCTATGTAGCAAAAAAATAACCATAGAAGAATAAATAACATGCTAGTTTTGTTGGGTATAATTGATGGTCCAGAACTTTTGATGGTGCAGAAGTTCTGATGGGCAGAAGTTCTGATGGTGCAGAACTTTTGATGGTCCAGAACTTCTGATGGTGCTGAACTTCTGATAGGGGAGAAGTTCTGATGGTGTAGAACTTCTGATGGTCCAGAACTTCTGATGGTGCAGAAGTTCTGATAGGGCAGAAGTTCTGATGGTGCAGAACTTCTGATGGTCCAGAACTTCTGATGGTGCAGAAGTTCTGATGGGGCAGAAGTTCTGATGGTGCAGAACTTCTGATGGGGCAGAAGTTCTGATGGGCAGGAGTTCTGATGGTCCAGAACTTCTGATGGTGCAAAAGTTCTTATGGGGCAGAAGTTCTGATGGTGTAAAACTTCTGATGGTCCAGAAGTAGAAACTTCTGAAGCAGGGGATGAGTCGACGCATGGATAAGGCGTGCGCCTTCCCGAGCGCTGCCAGACTATAATTTTTCACTCATGAGCCGACCTAAGGACCCATGAGTCGGCTCATGCAGGATGTTCTGAGGAATTTTCTCGTTTTTGGATGTTTCTCACTTTCACCTGTTTGAAGCATGATTTTGTTGTTGATGATTTGCATAATGCAAAATGTGATGATGTTAATAACGATGTTTTACCTCCAATGTTTGGTAAATAAAAGGACGAGTATATTTTGGTGAATATTAATCTATAACCGGAATTGATTAAATTATGAATATTGTTGATATGCTTCTTTTAATTGAATGCATGATTTTGGAGATTGGTGAATTGTTCTTGGTGATTTGCATAATGCAAAATATGCTGTTGTTGATCGTTTTACCTTGGAGTTTGGTAAACGAAATGTTGAGGGCCTATTCCTACATGATTAGTTGATGTTGTTGTTGATCGTTTTACCTTGGAGTTTGGTAAACGAAACGTTGAGGGCTTATGCCTAAATGATGAGTTGATGTTGTTATTGATTGTTGTTGTTGTATATGTGAGTTGTGTCCATTGAGTCACATATATCAGCATAAGCAATGGGGACTGTAGCCTCGGACTTAATGGCAACTTATTGATAGCCATAATGGCAATGATGATGGTCTCTAATTACGGACATTAGCGATGGGGGCTGTAGCCTCAGGTACCACATGCATAAACATTGTCGAGTCGCATTCTGTTGTTTGTGTTGTCGTTGTGGTTTATGTTGTTCAAGTTGTTGAGTTCTTTGGTGATGCATTAACTGTTGTTGATTTCGTGATGATGTTAATGACGATGCTTTACCTCCGATGTTTGGTAAATAAAATGACGAAGGCTTATGCCATTTTGATGATTATGACAATGTTGATTTGTTGTTGTGTGTATCTGTTGTATTATGATGATTGTGATGAATTGTGATGATTTATGTGGTGATAATGATTTATGACGATTGTGATGATTTATGTGGTGATGATAAAGTGTTGATAAATATAAATTAAATTAATGATAAAAGTTATTATAATGGGTGTTATTTAATATGTTGTTTTGTTGATTGTTATGTTGTAGTTGGTTGAAGCGGTGAATATTGTATGATTATAGATCTAATATATTAGTTATCATACTTTTGCTTATATTTTTCGATATCTCACCCTTTCCTTTTGTTCGCCGTTGCCTTTATATTTGTAACGTGCAAGTATCTAAGAATGAAGGATTAGCCGTTGTTAGTTCAAGTTGGTGTCTTGCTCTGATACGTAGCACTTGAGGGGATGTTTAGTCTATGTTGTTTATATGTTGACTCTTGTTGTTGTTAGTAATTGTTTAATCTTAAGTGATGTTGTGAAATAAAAGTTGTTCAATATTTTAGAAGTTGAACACGATGTTTCAAATTATTTTGAGTGAATAAAGAGGATAAGTTGCTTGATTTGAATACTTACGAATTTCCGTTGCATATTAAATAAAAGGTTGTTTTGTTTTAAAAGCCGAAGCAAGTGTTATATGATCCCCTATTAATAAAGGTGTTTTGTATCTGTTATGTTTATGTTGTTAAAGATGATAGTGTGGCATCCCATGTGTTGCATGGAAAATTAAAAATACTCTGATTTTCTTTATACTTTTCGGGTAGAATTTGGGGTGTTACAATATTCATATGTCTATGGATGATTGACGAGGTCACAATGCCACGTAGACAATGTCACTTTGTACCAGATTAAGTTCCAATGTACTCGTCACTGATGGGCTTTAGTAGCCACGTAGGCGTAATTCACTTGGTACCAGGATGAGTTTCGATGTACTCATCTGACTCATAATGCAATGGTCTTGTGTGATTCTCTTGGCGTTAGGCTCTTGGACTACTCACTGACGATGTGATTTTGAGGCCTATGTAGACAGGCAAATACTACTTCTTGATTTCTCGTATACGGGTACGGGTCTACATACTTGTTTGTTGCGTATTGTTTTGTACGTTGGTGATTTCATATTGGATGGTTAATTGACTCTCTATTGTGATGTATTTGTTGTTGTGTATTTTTGTACTTGACTGTGAGGAAACTGCGAATCGATAGAGGATCCATTTTTATTGCATGTACCATTGAGAATCGAGTGAACCCTTAAAATAGGGAGACTCGATGAGATTTAGTAATCTCTCCCCAATTCAATTAGGCAAGATAAGGACAAAGGTATGATGACTTATCTTGCTCGAAGATGTTTCTTGGCTATGTTCTATCGTATTTGGGAGCTTTCATCTTATGTATTTTTGGATCATGTATTAGTACTTTTGAGATTGTATCTTTTTGACCATGATACATTCGATTTTTATATCTTGTACTGATATTTATTCAGTTATGCTGCTTATGTATGATATTCATATACCTTTTATAATATCATGCACATTTCATCTTAGACATACATGGCGTGTTACGTGAATTTTAATTTATCACATTATGAATGTCTAGTCTAATCTATTCCACAGAAAAATGATTGTTGATAGTGTTGGGGTTGATTCTAAGCCTAATTTCTTTAATAAAGAAGGAGGTTAAAAGGTAGCTTTTTGAGAAGTCCCACATTTCTTAGTGTGGTGAAGCAATGGGGAGACCAATGTTATATATTGGACCTAAGTTCTTTGCTTTTAGATATACCAATCAAGAGCACTTTAAACTTATATTTAACTTTTAGTTTAAATATTTGCTTTGTAAGAGTGTGGGTGTACTAGGGGATTGGGGTGAGAGTAGATAAGTCTATGGGTTGTAAATTTTTCACATAGTAATAATTCTCTGGTTGTCTATTTAGACAATGGTCGTGGTTTTTCTCCGATTTTGAAGTTTCCACGTTATATTCTTGTGTTGTTGGTTGTGTTCAGTTTATTTTTTTTCTTTTTCAGTTGTGTTATTTCTCAACAGTGGTATCAAAGCTTCGGCTCGATGAGATATCACAATTCTTAGTATTCTCTGTGGTTGCAACATTGTCTGATCTTCCACATAAGAAAAGAATTGTGATATTATGAAGGTGTTGAAGAAGGGGTGGTATTATGAAAGTGTTATTTAGGGAGGTTCTGGATAAGGAAAGACTTGGTATTTAAGTGTGTCTGTTGGGACCCATCTCTCTTTCCTGGGAACCTACCTGGTGCATGTTTTGTAGTGTGCGTGCAACTTATATGTCTTATTCAAGTGCAATCAAGTTTGACATAGAGAAGTTTGATGGAATACTCAACTTTGGATTGTGGAAAGTACAAGTCAAGGATGTGATGATATAATCAGGATTACACAAGTGTAGAAAGTCTGGGCACTTAAAGAGAAACTGTCCAGGTGGAGCAGTATCTGAAAAAGACTCTGAGGCAAGTGCTAGCAACGTCTACCTTATTTTGGGAGATGATGGTGATCTTTTCTAAAAGATAAGGTGTGTCCTTATGGTATTTCCGCTATACCATGCAAAAGGACAAACCATTGCTAGCGGATTTAGAACAACACACGGGCATTGGTTGGCATTAATGCAAGGTGTATGGTGAGGCTTGTTGATGGCTAAAGAACTTCCTAAAAGCCAACATGGGAGTTTCACCATAATCTTTCAGTAAGGTTTCAGCATAAAGAAAATTCTTGGGATGATTTAGTTTTAAGTGTAGTATATTCTTTATGGTGGAGTATGATAATTTGATTTGTCAATATAGACAATGAGAATTATGATTGTCAGTGTAGACAATGAAGATTGAAAATCATTACAATAAAGGTGGAGATTGTTGGGGTTGATTGTAAGCCTAATTTATTCAATAAAGAAGGAGGTTAAAAAGTAGCTTTTTGAGAAGTCTCACATTGCTTAGTGTGGTGAAGAAATGGGGAGACCAAGGTTGTATATTGGACCTAAGTTCTTTGTTTTTAGATATACCAATCAATAACACTTTAAGCTAATATTTAACTTTTAGTTTAAGTATTCGCTTTGTAAGAGTGTGGGTGTACTAGGGGATTAGGGTGAGAGTAGAGAAGTCTTGTTAGAACAAAGTTTGTTTCTAATAATATATCAATAATTAGATGATAACATGCATAATAAGTTTTGTATAGATGAAATAAATTTTGTATGAATGAATATGATATTTGTTAGAACAAAATTTATTCCTAATAATATATTAAAAGTTTTTATGATAACAAGCAAAATAAATTTTGTATGAATGAATATGATATTTGTTAGAACAAAATTTATTTATAATAATACATTAAAAGTTTTGATGATAACAAGCAAAATAAATTATGTATGATTGAATATGATACTCTGATGTGTAAATGTTTTATTTCAGAAGGTGTTCTAACTCTAGTGCAAAAATGGAAAATATCATACTGAGCAGAAGTTGAAGTTAGAAGTTCTAATGAGGCAGAACTTCTGGACAAAGCACGCTCAAAGGAACTGCCGAAAAAGCGCTCGAAGTGTGAATAAGACAAAACACGCTCATAGCAACTGGTGAAACACGCCCTAGAAGTTCTGAGCGATAACTTCTGGAAGACACAGTACAAAGAAAGCTTCTGAAGTAAAGATTAAAATACAACTTTTGATGGAAGCTAGCAAAGCGCAACCTTTGATGAAGAGCACCAACAATATATTCTGAATAGAAGATGTATAACAAGGCTTACAGAAGATGAAGTATTAAAAGTTCCGATGAGAATAGAACTTTTGGTCAAGCAAGCACATCGCAGAAGCAAGCACAACACAGAAGCAAGCACAGCGCAGAAGCAAGCACATCGCAGCTTCTGATAGAAGCAAGCACAATGCAGCTTTTGATAGAAGCAAGCACAACACAGCTTCTGGGATACCCTAAAGCTCTTAAATGCATGTTCATGGGATACCTTGAAGGAGTCAAAGCTTATAGGCTATGGTGCCTAAAGTCAGGTCATAGAAGGATTATCACCAGTCGAGGTGTTGTTTTCAATGAAGCTGAAATGGCTTTCAAGAAAACGGATGATGTTGGTCGAAGTGCAGAAGTATCTGACGAAGAGCTAGAACAGGTAGAGATTCATGTTGAGGTGGAGCATGTTGATGTCGAATTTCATATCTCAGATAAAGTCAAAGAAGCAAAGGATGTTGAGGAAACTGTCAATGACTATCTATTGGCAAGACATAGGACACAAAGAGTCATCAAACCACCTCAAAAATTTGGGTATGCAGATCTTATAGATGATGCCTTAATCTCTGTAGGAGAGGTTCTAGACGAAGAACCAAGAGACCATAAGGAAGTTATGAGGAGTCGAAATAAGACTGAATGGATGAAGGCCATGGATGATGAGATGAAGTCTCTTCATGATAACAACACTTGGGAATTGATCAAGAAACCTGCTGGAGCCAGGTTAGTCATCTGTAAATGGATTTTCAAAGTTAAGGAAGGAATCAAAGGAGTGGCATCGAAAAGATACAAGGAAAGGCTGGTTGCAAAGGGTTTCACTTAGAAAGAAGGTGTAGACTTCAATTATGTGTTTTCTCCTGTTGTGAAGACTGTGTTCTTGTATGGTGATCTAGATGAAACAATCCTGGTGAGGCAACCTAAAGGGTATGTTGAAAAGGGAAAGGAAGATTACGTGTGCAAGTTGAATAGATCTTTATATGGGCTGAAACAATCTCCTCGACAGTGGAATAAGAGATTCGACAAATTCATGGCACGCATAAGTTTCGTTAGAAATCAGTTCGACCATTGTGTTTACTTCATATTTCGTCTTGGTAATTCATTTGTCATTTTGTTGCTTTATGTTGATGAAATTCTCATAGCAAGTAACAATGTCGAAGAGGTAATGAGGGTGAAAGATGAACTCAATAAGGAGTTCGAATTGAAGGATTTGGGAGCAGCTTCCAGGATTCTTGGGATTGACATTCGAAGAGATAGAAGGCAGTCGAAATTATGCTTATCTTAAGAGGCATATTACGGAAGATTCTCGAAAAGTTTGGTATGTCGAATTCGAAGCCTGTTGTGACTCCAACAAGCCCTCAATTCAAGTTAAGTATTGATCAGTGTCCCAGTACTGAGGTCGAAAGAGCTTATATGAATAGCATCCCATATGCTAATGTAGTAGGTTCTTTGATGTATGCTATGGTTTGTACTAGACCCGACATAGCATATGCAGTAAGTCTTGTAAGCAGGTACATGGTGAATCTTGGAAAGGCTCACTGGCAAGCATTGAAGTGGATTCTAAGGTACATAAATGAGTCTCTGAACAGAGTCTTGATTTATGGTGGAGCCTTCGGTGAAGATAGTAAAGCAGTAACCGAAGGATATGTCGACTCTAATTATGCAGGTTGTATAGATTCTAGAAAATCTATTTCTGGATATGTTTTCGCTTTGTTTGGTACAACAATTATTTGGAAAGAAACACTTCAGAAGGTTGTTGCATTATCAACCACTAAAGAGGAATATATTGCTTTAACTAAAGCTGTGAAAGAAGCATTGTGGCTTGAAGGTTTTACTAAGGAGCTGAAAATTCGAGGTGAAGTTATCACTATTAAATGTGATAGTCAAAGTGCAATACACTTGTCTAAGAATTCAGCCTATCATGAGCGAACCAAGCACATTGATGTGAGGTTGCATTTCGTCATAAGGGTAATCAAGCGTGGAGAAGTCCAAGTGCTGAAGGTTTCGACAGATCATAATGCGGTTGATATGATCACCAAGACATTGCCTAGTTGCAAATTTTTCCACTATATGCAGTTGATAAAGCTGCATGAAGAAAACTAGTTTGTTAGTTGATAATAGAGTTTGTTTCAAGGTGGAGATTTTTGAGATATTGGATCAAACTCTATTGAGTCGAAAGTAGTATCTTGGTTCAACGGTTCGACAAAGTTTAGCATACAGTCGAAGTTTGCTCACATGTTGTTGTCGAAGTGTTACAAGTTGTAGCCGAAGTGTGTTCTAGCTTGTAGTATCGAATGATGCTAGGATTGATAGCATCGAATTGGGCCTGTTTGTTTTGTCCAACTGGTTAAGTTAACTTGTAATGAATATTTGTGATAAAAGCCCATTAGTTTCGTATGTTAGGTTTATTATAAATAGCATACTAGTCTCTCATCATTGCATACTGCAAATTCTATTTTAGGGTGAGATGGTTATTTGTTATTCTTGTATACTTGTAATCTTATTTCAAGAGTAATGAAAGAATAGCAGTTAATAACCAATCCTTGTGTTCATCGTGTTCTTCATTCTTTTTTCTACCTTAATTGTTTCTTGATCATTAAGCAACAAATTTATATTTTGTTATAAGACATCTGATTCACAACATCAACTGTGTTATTTTCCAACCGACAATAACTATTTTTCCAACACCATATCCTTAAATGTAACTAGTACATTAAAATTAGGCTTAAATGCACTTTTGGTTCCCCTATATTAATTTTCTAAACATTTTAGTCCCCCTATAAAAAAAATCAACTATTAGGTCCCCCAATATCGTATTTTATATTTTTTTTAGGTCTCCCATAACAAAATAGTCTAATTTGCATATGTGACATTAAAATTATGAGGTGACATTTTTTAATTGTTGTCACGTCATTAAAAATAGACCCAAATATATATATATTAGAATTAAAATTTATAATATATAATTTCTAAATAAATATTTATAAACAAAAATAACTAAAATAATTAAAAACGTTTAATTATTATAAAGAAAACTTAAAAAAAATAATAATAAATTTTTAAATATTAATAATGACGCGACATCAATTAAAAAAGTCACTTTATAATTTCAATACCACCTATACAAATTAGACTATTTTATTATGGAGGATTATTAAAAAAACATAAAATATGATATTAGGGGGCCTAATAGTTAATTTTTTTTATAGAGGGATTAAAATGTTAAAAAGCTTAATATAAAAAGACTAAAAATACATTTAAGCCTTCCAATTATACCCAAAATCGTGAGATCTCCCTGTTAGTGATATTCTCTTCCATGTATAAATTAGACAAATTCAGTCCTTTTTTTCCCTATGTCAAGCCACATCGAAGTCAAGTAACCATTACCAACTACTTGTAAATCACATTATTAGGTATTGTTAGGTCACTTAGCTACGTGAGGAAAAAAAACTTATATTTCCTCATTTAGATAGTAGATGTATGACCCTCCTTTTCTTGACTTTCAATACCAGTAATATTTTACAGGTTGCACCCACAAGAAAAAATGAAAATTAATTGAGTAATGTACTACTATACTATATCCAATTATAATAAACAACAATAGTATTAGCATAGGTTACAGATACATAGTAGTAGATGAATTAGTCCTATGATTAGAATATAATATTGATAGGACATGCATGGGTGGGACCGTAAGGAAAGATGTATTGAGTTTTGACCAACCAAGTTTGCATTTTGGGTATATAGGACGTGCACTTCACACCATTCCACTACAAACGTAGCTTTTGCTTTTTTCAAACCACTTTTCATAATCACGTCGCTCATCACGGATGGATATTGGATAGATACACATGCTCCTATCTGTTTCCCATTGTCGTTTTGTAAGATTTTGGTTTCTATGTTTTCAAATTACAATTTACAAGTATCAAATCAACTTTTCGTTTTTCTTCTTCGCGTTTTTCTTCTGTTTATTATAAGTGGAGTTCTTCTTTATGTTATCCTAATTTATTTTTCTATTAAAATTTTCAATTTAATTTATATATATTATCTATAAATATATGTGAAATTTAAAAGGTACACCAAATATATCGTTGTGTTGAATAATAATTTAATTACTTGAATGTTATAGTTTAAATGGCATAGCAATTGTATAGAATGCATCTAATGTTGTTCAGTGACATTGTCACTAATATGTGGCGAATATTACTATGTGTTGTAAGTGCATAAATATATGATGTTTAATTATGTATTGTTGTTGTAATTGTATAATTATATGATGGTAATTGGTTAATATATGTATGTTATCAATGGTGATGAATTTGATAATGTTGTATTGTTGAATGTGTGAGTGCATATTTGTTGTGTTGAGATGACTTTATTGGTGACGTACAGGGGGTTGATTGTACATATTATGTGTATTTGTATGTTATTGTTGAATTCATGTATCATGGTGTACAAATTTCGATTCTTTTTGTGTGCTCCGGACCTATGGTAGAAATAAGGAGTGAGTAACTAATTCTAGTGAGGGATTGGTGAAATCTATTATTCTACTATCTAACATATATTAAAAAATTATCAAAACTATCTAAATTATCTTTTTCTAAAAATATTTTACACTACACTTTGGACATTTTAGTAATTAACAAAATAACTCTTAACTTTTTCAATTTTTTTGGTTTCATTGCACCAATTGTCTCATTGGTCCAAATTAAAAAACTTTTTTCCAATCTCTCTTTTCTCCCTCTCTTCTCTTTTCATTTTTTATATAATTATTTAATACATTTGAATTTTAATATAATTAATGCTTTTACAATTAAATAGCTCATTTTAAACTTACATTTTAAGACATATTTTATCTTTTCTATTTGTTTATTATCACTGAAAATACTAATTAATTTATTATTTAACTTTAATAAAATTAAAAATATATTTTATGAAATTGAATAATACTACATATCATTCACACAACTAACTTTTTCTCTTACGGGTCACTATGAAATTATTACAATTATTTATGTTAATTTTTTTTCTTTCTCGTTGTCACAAGTTATTTTTTTAAATTACTTAATACATTGAGTTTATTTTAATATTACGTAATTATTTAAATTTACATGCGTATCTAAATACATCATTTGTCAAGTTTACCATTACATTTTGTATAATCATATTATTTGTGTAATATTTTGATTTCATATTTACTATCTAACATATGCTAAAAGATTGCTCAAACTATCTAAACTACCATTTTCTAAAATATATTTTACACTACATTTTAGATATTTTAGTAACTAACAAAATAACGTTTAACTTTTTCAACTTTTTGATTTCATACACCAATTGTCAATTTCTCATTGGTCTAAAATTAAAAATCTTTTTTTCTAATCTTACATCTCTCTCTCTCTCTCTCTCTCTCTCTCTCTCTCTCTCTCTCTCTCTCTCTCTCTCTCTCTCTATTTTATATGATTATTTAATACATTTAAATTTTAATATAATTGATTCTTTTACAATTAAATGTCCCATTTTAAATTTACATTTTAGGACATATTTTATCTTTTCTATTTGTTTATTATCACTGAAAATACTAATTAATTTATTATTTAACTTTAATAAAATTAAAAACATATTTTATGAAATTGAATAATACTACACAAACTTTTTATCTTACGAGTTACTATCAAGTTATTACCATTATTTATGTTACTTTTTTTTCTTTCTCCATATCACAAGTTTTTTTTTTTAAATTACTTAATACATTAAGTTTATTTTAACATTACGTAATTCAATTTAAATTCACACGTGTATCTAAATACATCATTTGTCAAGTTTACCATTATATTTTGTATAATCATATTATTTATTGTAATATTTTGATTTCATAATTTTTTATTGTACTTTCCCATTAAATACTAATTAATCTATTATTTAACTTTAATAAAATTAAAAATATATTTTATGAAATTGAATAATATTACATATCACTCACACTATTAACTTTTTATCTTACGAGTCACTATCAAATTATTACCATTATTTTCAATTGTTAATTTTTTTCTTTTTTCATGTCACAAGTTTTTTTTATAAAATTACTTAATACATTGCGTTTATTTTAACATTACGTAATTCAATTTAAATTCACATGTGTATCGAAATACATCATTTGTCAAGTTTACCATTATATTTCGTATAATTATATTATTTGTTGTAATATTTTGATTTCATAATTTTTTATTGTACTTTATCAATAAATATGAATTTTCATATATATATATATATATATATATATATATATATAATTATTTCGTCAATATTAAAATAAATTCATCTGTGCTCCTGCACGAGTCTTTGACCAGTATTACTATATGGTGATTAATAGCGATTTTTGGTGTGTTCTAGTCCTATGGAGAGGATCAGGAGTGAAATGGACATGTGTATTCTATAAATGGTATTGCATGCATATAGTTAGTTGAGGAGTACATTTGCATATGTGATTGATTTTTCATGGTGCTGTCGATTGTTTGATAATAAATGATGTGATTGATGATTTGTTGTAATTAGCGTATGTATTTGATGTTTATGTGAATTATCGTACCCTTGCTTTGTTGTACACCTCTAACATATTTTGAGTGTGTTCTCGCTCTCTTTTAGTTGTTGTGGTGTCAACTCAGTCGAAGTCTTACGACGATTTTAAACAAAGTTTGTATCTACTAGTTTGTCTTATATGTGTTATCCAGAAAAATATTTCTCACAACATTTGGACCATCTATTATTCTACTCTAGTAAACATGATTTGCATCAGCCATCTTCTTAAATAAATGTTATATCTAAGTTCTTGAACCTTTAGTCTCTTTTTGTAATTTACTTTTATGGTTATATATTAGTGTGATCTTAGTAACATTTGTAAAATCCCCCTCTTGTGATGAAAGAAGTATGTGTCTAGGTGGAACATGGCATTTTCTCAAATCAATAATATGTTCCTTTTCATCTAAACTTAGATGACCAACAAACGATTGACCTTCTAATCTATCTGGTAAACTGTGGTTGTGAAGCCCATATTTTGCATTAATCTTCCAACCTAAACCATCTTTAGAAGGTATTAATCTGATTTTCAATAAACACCCACATTTTTTAGTCGCATTTTGTGTTACACTATCTATTTCTTTGTATTTTCTACCTTTATCACAACTAAATATTAATTTGTTATTTCTCCATCTTTTCATGTTTCACAATTTGAACGAATAATAATAACAATCACTTTATTTCTAACTCCAACCTCTTTAATCTAATTTAACACTTCTTCTCGTGGATCATATTTTCCGGCAGTGGAGAATGCTTCTATAGTATCTTTATTCATATCTAATTTTTATTGCATATTTGAGATCTTCATACATGTGAAACATTAAAAAAAAATCAATTTTTTTATGCGTATCAGACATTGAACAAAATGAAGATGATCAAATACTTATAGCCAAATTATCTTGTAAAGACCATAATATCAAATAACTTTTGTGCAGTTTATCCAATAAAAAATAATATTATCATATTACTTGATTGTAAATTATCCGGTGAGAAAAAATATGTATGGGATATCTTGAGCAAAATTATCTAGTACATTGTGATAGGGACTTGAAATGCTTCAATTTCGAAGGAAAAAAAATTACAATGATAAAAATCGAAGAGTAAAATTATTTAATAAGTAAAGAAAATAGAATTGAAGTTTTTTGAAAAACGTAGAGGGAGAGGGGATAATGATAAGAGTATGGATAAAAATCCCTTGAAATTATTAGTTCCAACTTTTTGAACTAGAAGGCAAATTCGGTGGCCCATAATGTAGCCCATATTGCCACCATGTGTAAATAACTCGTGTGGGAAGGCTTTCGACTTGGATTTATTATTGACCAAATTCCCTCTGAAATTTTCTACTCTGAATAAAGTCTTATATTTTGTTTTAACGAAATGAAGTAAAATAACATTTTTGTCTTTTTTTTTTTTTTTTTTTTTAAGTCTTGGAGTCTATTTGGTAAAACCAATTTATGAGTTTATATCTTATAATTTATAGTTTATAAGCTCATATGATATTTTAAATCTGTTTGATAACAGTTTTTTGATCACGAGTTTATAGCTTATTTTGCTAGTTTATAATTTATTTTCTAGACACTATTTCAAATAGCATTTTAGTTTATTGCTTATAGCTTATTATTTTTTCTTTCTTTTTTATCCTTATTATTTTAACAAAAATTTAATTTTTCTTCATAATTTATTTTAATTTAAAATAAAATAATTATATATTAAATATCTTTTATGTAGTTTTATATTTATAAATCAGTTAAACCGCTAATGTTATCAAACACTTCAGTTAGGTTATCAGTCATCAGTCTTAACCATCAGTTATAAACTATAAGTTATCAGTCATCAGCAATCAACCATCAACCATAAATTATAAACTACCTTGTAAATAAACCGCTATTTTTACCGGACAAATCCTTAACCATCTAGTTCTAATATAAAATTGTCTCTAGTAATCTAAAGCTCCATTAGAAGTTTCCAATTCATTTGATTCAAATTATTTGTTTTAATAGTTCATTAAACATTTGAATTTACCAACTCGAATAAAAATTCAATGTTTAATTAAAGGGTGTCCTCAAGCACTACTAAAAAAAATCAACGACTGCAACATAGTAGCCAAAATTGAGACTACAATATTGGTGATCGATAATGTGATGAAACTATTTCAGAATACTCATTAAAAAATATAATAAAAATTGTGTTAAGTAAAGATAATAACTTTGCTCTAACATATAAATTTGATCTTTGGAATATATAGATTAGGTTGAAAGTTCAAGCTTTCTATCAATTATTTTATCGTATTTATTGTACTCGACTATAGGGGTGAAAATATTTCAGGTTGACTTACATGAATCTATGACCTAGTCTATATGAGGTCAGACCAGATTAAACTTATTTATTAAAAAGATTAGGCTTGAGTTTTTTTAAAAGTCTATTTAATTAAATAGGTCAGATTTAGGTAATTAAAAGAGCCTATGAAACTTTATAGGTCAGTCTATATTTTTATATATATTAAAAATAATCTAAATAATTTGATCTATATATACATATATATTAGAAAAATGTTAAGTAGGTCTGTCTATATATGCATATATTAGAAAAAAGGCTAAATAAATTGACATATATATATATTAGAAAACTATTAAATAAGACGGTCTATATATGCATATATAAGACGAACTATTAGACTTCTTAAGTAATATGAATTTATTGAAAACCTTAATGAGAAAAAGGCTTTTAAATATGTTTTTAGGTCAGACCAGACTTTTAAAAAGGCCAGACTAGGCCAAAAAGATGAGCATATAGTAGACTGTAGGCCAGACCTTGTAAGTTTATCGTAGATCAGACTCAGGCCTTATAAAGCCTAGCCTAGCCTATTTTCACCCCTATACTCAACTTTTCTATTTGTATTAGTAGAATTTGAGCGTAGTTGATCTTTGTTTTATTTTAGATTTCTTCAAATTCATGTTTTTGTTAATATCTATTTTTTTTCCGTTCAAATTCATTTATTCAAGAACTCACTCACTTGACACGAAACATCAACAATACAATTTAGTTTCTCTTATATTATTGTAGATAAGTTTTCATAAATTATAGAGGTTCATGTTATTCGTCAAGTGAGTTGATTTAAAGACGGTGAGGTCTAGACTATCCCTTAAAAAATTGGGTGTAATTGACCTCTAACGTTTAATATCAATGAAATTTTATAACATAAAATATATTTTTAAAATTAATATTAACCTAAAACCATAAGACATTGAATCTATGTCTCATTTTACTTCAAAATTATTCAATATATATATATATATATATATATATATATATATATATATAAAATTTTTTAAGATTTTAGATTAGTATGTAGTTTTAAAATTTTATTTTATATCACAAAATTTCATTGGTATAACTTAGGGTAAATTACTCTAATCTTTTAAGGAGTAACTAAGAATTTACCTTTAAAGATATGAATTTGAAGAAATAAAAAGAAAACATAAACTTAAGAAATGAAAAATTAAATAGATCAACTTAAGAAGAATTAACTAATATAAATAGTATAGTTAAATACAACAATCAAATGATAAACTTTAAACTTTAGTTCTATTTTAGAGATAAGTTTGCACTGAAGAGACTAGCGATAGCGATGATTATAACGAGAATAATAACGAGGTGGATTGAGAATTAGGGTAGTTTAATAGTCTAATGAATCCGAGTACGTGTCTGAGCTCAACTCTTATTTTCTTTGTATTTCCTCCAATCTTATAGTCAATTTTTAGATAAAATTAGTAAAAATAGGATGTGAAAATTAAAACAGATGAACAACCAATGGTTCAACTCCAATTTAATTCATAAATTTATAACCAATGGTCTAGATCCAATTTAATTAGTTATGTTTATCCAAACTATCTAAAATTTATGACTTCGCCACTGATTAAAAAAGACAAATGACTTACCCGAAAAGAATATTGCATTATGTTAAAATAAGATTATTATCTTTAAATTATGGTAGATCCATTACAAGACCATATAATTTTTTATTTTTTATTCTGAGAGACACTTGATTGCGGTTTAACAATTATACTAAACCATGCAAATAGTAATAACAAAAAGTTCCTAATATTAAACTCAAAGATGTTGAGAATCAAGTGTGAGGAAGAAGTCTCACATTGGTTAGAAAAAGAAAGATTGAATATTATATAAGTGAGAGAACCCACACACTTATCACTTTAAAATTTTATATGAATATATGGTGTGTCTCTCACAAAAATGTGTCCCAAAATAAATATTTTCTCCTTGGAATTGTCAACTAACAAAAGGTTGCCTATGATTATTGGGTTTCTAGAAAGTTTCAGCAATAGCATAATTTAATGGCTAGCATAATAAATAGCATGACAAACACTTATCTTTCCTTTAACATTTGCATCACACATGATTTTAAATGATAAGACCAATAAAAAACAATTACTATAGGTACAAATACTCTTTTACATTTTAGAATATCAAATGCTTCTTTACACTTTTCATCAAACTTAAAAGAAGTTTCTTTTACAAGTGATATGTATCGTTATCAGATATAGTGATCCCGCTATACTGATAGTTCAATAATATCACATTAAAAAAAATCGATTTAAGATTGGCATACATGAGGTAATAAAATATCTACTTTTATTATTTTTTCGACATTCACAATTTATATTAAGAATCATCAAATAACATTACAAACATAAACAAAATGCATTATCATTAATCTATAATGTTAAAAATGTGGTCTAGATATTGATACTACAAATGTTGGTTTCAACATTTTGATAGAAGAAAGAGGTCCATGCCTTTGAGACTGTCTTCATTTTAAGGAACTTGTAGTGGGGTTCTTTAAATTTTGTCTTTAAACCCTTTTTGATGATCTTCCAATTATACTCAACTTCCTTTCCTCTTATCCATGAAAAAAAGGTTGCAAGAGATTTATGTCACTAACATGAAGTATCATTGGAAGATCTTCAACAAGGTTTTGAAGATACAACCCAAAGAACCCACTGAATGGTCGAGCAAGATAGAAAGATGACTAGAAGAAATTGACATTATGACCATTTTCTTGAATTGCTCGCCTTATTGGGTAAGCCATGGATGGAGTTTGTGCCCAACAA
Source organism: Vicia sativa (assembly GCA_021764765.1). Taxonomy (NCBI): domain Eukaryota; kingdom Viridiplantae; phylum Streptophyta; class Magnoliopsida; order Fabales; family Fabaceae; genus Vicia; species Vicia sativa. Next base: position 207,402,985 of record CM038795.1, on the reverse strand, counting down.
GGACCCGAACTATGTCTCCAAAAAGTTCTAGGTCACTAACATGAAGCCATCCCCAAAGTCATGGACCAATATTAGTGGTTCTGAGCTAACTACTGTCAAAGGAATGGCTCTAAGGTGTATTCTATGGAGGCTAATGAGCGAAGCGAAACAAAATCTATGGACCACCCTTCAATTATACTTTAGCTATGTAAGCGTGGTGGGGTCAAAGACACTACTTAGGGATCTGAAAACCCAAGGTGGTTAATTGTATTGAAAAAGAATTACAAATGTGAGAAGTGTGGAGAAACCTTATATTGGTTAGAAATATAGAGACTTGAGAATGTATAAGTGGGAGAATCCATATATTTATTATTTTAAAATTTTGGGTGAATAAATGGTGTGCCGCTCGACCCCCATTATTACTCTAATAGATTGTTGTCTCTTCGATCAATAAAAAGAAGAGAAATCACACAATTACGACATACATAATAATTTTATTCGAATTTAAAATGATATGTGTAAGAAAAACACTGACCTGAGAATCATGAACAAACTACCATTCGAAGTGACATCCCTCAGCTCGGGAGAAAAACGCACGAAAGGACTCCGACGTCAATAAAAAACGCCAGAGAACGGCGGAGAAACCGCTCACCGTCACGAAAAACCCATAGAAGAAAATCCTAACCGCATGCATTCTGTGGATAACCAGGAATTTCAACCTAAATCCAGCAAAATCATACGAAGGATTAGAAAACATACCGTTTAGAAGGCGATCGAACCGTTGCAACAAGAAAACCAAGCACCGGTGCGGCGGTGAAAGCTTAGAAGAACACGACTGCGGCTCCTCGAAACGATAGTGACGAGTCCGGTTACGCGCGAGCAAGGCGGGACGAAGAAAGTTCTAAAATAAAGGAACTCTTCTCCTTTTATAGGCCTCCCCCACACATGTGCATTTGCACGCGCCTAGGAAACCTAGGGGAATCGTCATTACCCCCTAGTCCCTAGGCCTGACACGCCTTCAATGCACACGGCTCAAGGCCGCGCATGCGGGAACTCTCCAAATTCTCCAGACCTTTCATCTCCTCGACAATGACCATCGGGTAAAACGGCCTTGGCTGCACAGTTCAAGTCATCACACCTACAGACGCAACGACTTAGGGGGATCCTGTTTTGGACTGCCCGAATGATCGTCGAGCAGCCTCATCTCCTCGAGTCTCCTATCGAGGTCCTCAAACTTGTTGAGCGCGACGAACGACGGGATCGCCCTCCATGCGAAGTCCCTTGCCCGTCACCCATCGGGTGGAATCAATGCATTTCAAATCTGGGAAAGGTATACTTTAAACATAGACAACGCTTATGCCCAAAACGCTGCTATATGTTCTAAAAAAAATTAAAAATTTAAACATAAGTGTTGCTAAAGGTATACTTTAAACATCGCTTCATATAAGCGCTGCTATAGGCCTTATACATAGGCAACGCTTTTTTTCCCTAAGCGCTGTTATTAGTTTAAAAAAAATTAGAATAAGCGCTGGTAAAGGCTTACTTTAGACAACGCTACTAAAGACATTATTCTAGAAAGCGCTGCTAAAGACAAAAACGCTACTAAAGGTTATACTTTTGACAGCGCTTTCCAAAAGCGCTGCTAAAGACATTATTCTAAAAGCGCTAAAGAGAGCTATGCTAGCTTTTAGAAAGCCTAGGTGATTAAAAAATTTCTAAAATTCCTAAAATCAGAAAACCCTCGCTCTCACTATTCTATAATGTTCTTCTTCTAGAATTCCTCCAAACAGAAACCCTCGATGGAACCACGACAGCACGGCGACGGAACCATGACGACCTCATTCTCATTACCCTTGATCTTACGTACTGTTCTTCTTCTCAAAAAACCCTCGTTGTCGCTCTTCTTCTCTATTATTGTTTTTCTTCTCACATCGACGGTGTAACCACAACCCTCGACGGCGCAACTACAACCCACCGCCACCACCGTCGTAGGTAACTCACATCATCCCTTCATCTTCTTCTTTACTGTCAGCGCTTATTCACTACCACTGTATTATTGTTTGAGTTCTTGTTTCTGCCATTCTTGTTTCTGCCATTGTTTGTGAAGTGTAAAGTTTAATTCTTGGCAGAAATAGTGGCAGAAACAGTGGAAGAAGTTTGCTAAGTGCTAGCTATCAGAAGTTTGCTAAGTGCTAGCACTTAGCAAACTTCTAATAGCTAGCACTTAGCAAACTTCTAATAAATGATGCTTCCGTCAAATTGAGGCATATCCATATCCATGCTCTTTAGGATAGAGATGTTGCACTGTAAGTGTTGTTAAAAGAGTATTAAACAATTATTATATAGAATTTTATAGTAAAATGTTATATATTCTGTCATTTTCAATAAAATTGTATATTTGTCATTTTATATACTCAATTGATTATGAAATTAGATATTTGGAATTATATATTTGGAATTAACTATTTGTCATTAGATACTAATGTTTTTCTTTATTACAGGTTAGGTGGCTAGTAATGAGGATCACCTACACAATGATTCTATTAATGATGGAGAAAATGATGGAGGCAAATCCGACAAGGGAATGGAAAAAGAAATTAAACAAGGAAAAACTATTATGACGAATATCATTCGTGATAGAGATATAGGCATAAAATATGACGTGCATTGGAGTCCAAGTGACCAATTAATTGAGCCTAACAGTTCTAAATTGACAAGTTACATTGGTACAGTTGTAAGGAGAGAAATTCCAATAAGTTGTGATGAGTGGAGAAATGATAAGTTGGATGACGCTAAAAACAAAATCTGGAGTGAGATACAGGTAATTTAAATCATGTGTTTAAATTATGATTATGTATTTAAATTACTTATACTAACGCACTCTGTGTATGTTTTTTGTAGAGGTCTTTCAACATTGATGACACAAGAAAAGATTATTGTCCTGGATTGGCCGGCAAAATACTAAGAGAGTTTAGAACATATTTAAATAGAAAATATCTTAAAGATGTCGAAAATTTTTTTGTTGATGCAGAGCGTCCAACAGAATATGCAGATGTGATTTCACTTAAAGAATGAGATGTTTTTAAAGTCAAACGAAAACCCCCAAAATTTCAGAGTGTAAGTGAAGTAAATCGCCAAAGAGCATCATCTCCCGCGTATCCATACAAAAAACGGCGTTTGGGATATGCACGATTAGAACAAAAAATTGTAAGTATTTATAAATTGCAATGATATACTTGTTCATCAAGAGTTATAACTGATCTTATTTTCTGTTTTAATGTATAGTTAAAAGAGGATAATAGTTCTAAAACATCTCTTCTGGAACATGTTTTGTGGAAGGCTGCCCGTGTGGGTAAGGATGGAGTTCTTAATGAAGATGTACAACAAATTTTTGAAAAATGCGTAAGTATAACATTAATTCTAATTAAATCAAAATTTTATTAACATATAATATTCATGTTTTTTCGATATTCATATGAATTTCAGGAGATTCTGTCTCAGTCTACATCTCCACTAGATGATTGCAGGAGCATACTTAGTCGAGCATTAGATGTTCGTGAGTATTCTAGTCAGGTGAGGGGTAAAGGACATGGGGTTACTCCAACATCCTTGAAAAAGAATAATCCAGAGACAAAATCTGCTAGCAATAAAGAACTACAGGCAAGGTTGGATGCATTAGAAGCTAAAGGTCTTGAATTGAGGAAGGAAAAAGCAAGACACCAATCAGAAAGGGAAGCTTCGGGTGTTAAAGAAACTAGTGACATAGCTAGTGTCAATTGTGCAGTTCAACCGAGTATTCCCGAGGTAATTACATATATTATTATGAAATTAAATTAGTGTAATTTATTTAACTAACATATATACACATTAATGATGTCATATTTATTATTGATTTTAGGGAATTTCACCTTGTCAACTCTTTTTAGAGACACCAACTTATCGCATGGTTGGCAAGGGAAAAATCCATAACACTCTGAGAGAAGTACTTCATCATAAACCTCTCCCTTCTGGATATTTGAAAGTGTCAATAGATATTGCTTTAGAGGAGGGTGCATTATCACCAATCCCCGACGAAGTTTCGAATGCAACATTGGTGGGAGAGGCAATAGGAGCGTATGTTGCATGGTCGTCAAGACTCATTCGCATAGATGATGAGGTATACTTAAAACCATTATGAACCTTTGAGTACTCAAAATTTTTACGTTCATTTTAATTACATTTTTTTGCATGGTAATGTTAGACTCCTACAAAACCCAAACAAAAAGATAAGGGGATTACGCGGCCAATCGAGTCAGTGGCATCAAAAAAACAAGTACAACACAATTATATGATATTTATGCTTATATAATGTTAATTTGTCATCCTATACTTGACCACTCTAATTTTATGATATTTAGATTATTCCCTAAAGAAGCGCCAAGAGAGTAAGGAGCTAATTAGCAACATTCCCACATAAATAAAGAGTGTTGCTAAGAGGACCGGGCTAGAAAGAAAACTACTTATAAGATAGGTCGCCAGACATATATAAGCTTCACAACTATTTCGCAAGGTGGTACTAGTCTTATACCGCTGGATGAAGGGATTTATGGTTCTGAAGGCATGACATCAATTGGTAAGGAGGATTTGGAACAAGTTTTTGGACACTTGACATTAGGTGTCACTGTTATCAATACATACATCAGATATACTCCAATAAACTTTGTTTAATTAATTGAAGAATTTATTTACTCATTTCAATGAATAATTAATGTTAATGATGTTTTTATTTAAGGTTTTTGTATGACAAGTTGATTTGCCCGCGTGGATTAGAATCCAGATTCGCTTTCATAAATCCCAACTTTGTTCACGCAGGGTCAATCATCTCAAAACCAGATGAAGTAACAGTGTTTGTACTCCGCTTATTTATGGCCAGCAAAGATACAATTTTTTTTTTCTTTTTACCATATAATACTGGCCACAAGTAAGATTTTCATTCTAAATTTCCTCTATTATAATTTTTTTCCGTTTTTTGACGTTGTGTAGAAAGTTTCCATCTAACCTTTGTTTAATATTACAGTGGACACTGGTTATTGGTTGCGATTAATCATGTGAGAGAAATTGTATATTATCTGGATTCATTGGGGAATGGTTGGACAACATACCCAGATATGAAGAAGACGATTGACACGTACGTGAGATTGTTCTAAAATATTCCTGTGTATATTTAATTATTTATGTGCGATAGTTCTAAATATTCGTTATTATTTTATTATAACATTCTACAAAGTTTTCGAGCACAAAGAGATATTTAAGTACCACGGAGTAGAGTCAACAATATTTCTTGGATCAAAGTGGAGGTATATATTTTCACAATTTTGATTATATAGCGATGATACTTAATAAAACAAGTTAAGGTGTATATCTTGATGTATTTCCGTATTTTCTTTCCATGTGTAGTGTCCTCGTCAGCGTAATTGTGTAGATTGCGGTTATTTTATGTTGAGGTTTATGAAAGAAACTCTTCTTTTGGACCGATTAGAGATTCCATCCACGATATGAATTTCTAACTTAGGAATTATTTTAATATTTCTCATAAAATGACTTAGTGTTTTAAGTAAATCATACTGTGTTATATATTATGTAGTACTTTGATGAATTCAAGTGTGCTTATTACTCAAAAGATCAATTGGATGAACTTATGGAGGATTGGTGCCAATTTGTTATGGAGTTGAGAATTTTATTATAAGGTATAACTTTGAGTTTTTAGAATATAATATATGTCGTTATAATTGTGTTACAATATTATTGTTTTTGTGGTTGTTATTTGGTAACTTGTATGAATTTCGATTTTTTGATTTTGTTTCAGGTTATATAGGTGCAGATCGATGTAGAAGATAGAGTTATTTTGTAATTCATTGTTGATTTTGTTTCATTGTTGTATATATTAATGTTGTTGTTGTTTCATTGTTGTATATATTGTGCAAAAAAAGGATTGAAGATGTATATTGGTGTATATTGACGTTGTTGAAATATTGTTTCATTGTTGTATATTGATGTTGTTGTTGTTTAAAATGTTATATTGAAGCTACAAATTCTGGTAAAAATCTTGTGCAAAAATGGTGAAATTAAATCTGATAGGCAGCATTTTGTTTTAAATGAAAAAAAAAATTATATTAAAAAATTAATTAGGGAAAGCGCTGCTGAAGAGGGAATAGACAGCGCTTTTAATGAGAAGCGGTGTCTAAAGTGGATGAAAAAGCGTTGCTATAGGGGGCAATAGAAAACACTGCTAAAGGATAAATAAAAAAGCGTTGTCTAAAGTAAAGCGTTGCTAAAGAGGGTATCTATAGCAGCGCTTTTCAGGAAAAAGCGCCGCCTAAAGGGTATTTATAGCAGCGCTTTTACAGTAACCTAAGCGTTGTCTATACCTTTAGCAGTGATGGTTTTAGCAGCGCTTTTAAGCGTTGTTAAAGGCTTAAAAAAGCGTTGTCTAATCCCTTGTTTGGCATAGTGACATAACGACTAGTTGCGGGCATAGTCGCTCGGTTTTGACCTAGTCAAGTCGAACGACTATATTTGCAGACCCGCATATCTCGGCCCAAATATAGCAACCAATGAGAATCCTCATATGTCCATTATATAAACCCTCATATCTTTGAGGGCAAGGTATCACATTCTTACTCTAACAACCCTAATATTCTCTTGTCCTCATCTTGATCATTTGCTTACTTTAACATCGGAGTGCCTTGTAGGTATACCACCCCTCCTCAACATCAACTTGCTCGAAGGACCTTCGTTCACTCCGACCGTCTCCAATTCTGATCACTTGTTCAGATCAATATGACAACAACTCCATCATATATCTTACTCATAATCCACCATTTCATGAAAGACAAAAATATATTGAGATTGATGGCCACGTCACTCGTGAAAAGATTAAAGATGAAGTCATTATGTTATTCTCAATACATTCTCTAATTAAATTACAATTTTTTTGACAAAAACACTATACGGCGTTCAACACATATCTCCAAACTTAACGTAATTGATATTCATAATCCAGCTTGTGAGGGCATTTTAGATATAAATAAATTGTAATTTTATTTTCTATATATAATTCTAGTGTTCTACCAAGTCAAATGCAATATATAACTTATCACCTAAATTATAGGATAAATCAGCTATTATACTTTTGTATATAAACCCATTTGTATACTTGGTATCAATAAGAAATATACTTTTATTGTTATGGTGGTTTTCATATTAATACTGTGACTCACCAAAATATATGATGGTTCCTTTATAAATAGTAATATGTAATTTTGTAATTAGAATTTATAACGAAATGACTTTTCGGATATTAGGATAGATTTTAAAAAAAAAGTTAATTAAAAAACTCTTTTATTTTCTTCTCCATATAGACTCGTCCTTAAGGTAAAAATCTTCCTAATTTAGACTCAATGTTGTCTCAAGTTGGTAAATTTAGTACAAAGTACTAAAAGAAAATACAAGTGAGGTGGGATATGGGGATGGAGCCATCTACCAAGACACATCACGTGAATTTGCAGATTTAGTGGCCAACTCTAAGGTACAAACTACAAAGGATTTGAACTACTTAAGTAGAAGTGGAACCATCCTCTTTATTCTGTGACAATCGAGAGTGATCAAATGTGGAAATCTCTTACCTCACACTATGTCCTACCACTGTCACTCCAATTACTACACCATAATGCACACATGCTGGCTGACATTGTTTCAAAGAATGAAAGATCTAATGCAGGTGTCAAGCTTCTAGATACCCACTTGAGGGCTTGTTCTAGTTATAGGATACAAATAAAATATTTGGTCATCTATAATATTTCTGTTATAGCATGATATACTTCTTATACTTTGAGTATAGAATGTGTTATCATTGAGTCTAACACCTAACTTGATAATCATGTTATTAAAAAAATATAGAAATGATAAGAACATCAAATTTCCGTGCAAATTTCATGCAAGTGAAAATCGTTCCATTGAATTATAGAAATTTCATACAAAATACAAAAAAGTTCGACAACTTCTAAAGTAACTTTCATAAATAAGAAAAAAATTAGCGATAATCTTGATTTAGACTTATGATGTGATTCAATTATGAATCTAAGACATTAAAGGGTTGGTACGCGATCGAGATGCTCCTTCTCTTTCTAATGTATACTTGTTATAGATAGAAAAATGACGATGTGATTGCTATGTAAACTTTGCTTGTACATTTCATTGACTCGTATAAAAGAGATTTCAATCACAAATATGTACAAGTATGAAAAGTAAACACACAACACGTACATGTAACATATATAAGTTCATATATAAAATCTATACAACATTTACATTAATTATAAAACTCAAAAACAACGGAATTATCGCAATACAGAAACAATAAAATCAATCCCCGGCAACGGCGCCATTTTGTTGCTGCGGTAAAGCGGCAAGCAAAGAGTTGGTATTAATTTTACCGGGTGATATATACCGGTTAGGTTATATCGTATCGTGTCCACAGAGATTGGTTATTGATTCGTCGTTCGACAATTCTACCGTTAATGAGTTTGAGATTAAAAGAAATGAAAATAAAAGACAAAAGTAAATGAACAAAAAGTATAAAGGATAGACAGCTTGTCTGGAACGAATGTAAACTACCCGTCACAGACTTAAACCTACCACCCATGTCATACTCGGCCTACGTTACTCGGCCTACGTTACTCGTCCGTGTCATCACATACCTCTCACAACCTTGGTTATTTCTAACCCAAATTGAGAATCCTCCCTAATCATCTCAATAGCCATGTTTGGCCTATCTCAACAACACAGGAGTCAACTGCGTCACCTCCATAACCATCTCTAGCATACTTCACAAATGCAGAGGCATTAAGTTCAGATATTCTAAGTGAATGTCAGCCCTAAACCCATTTCTAGTATTCAGAAACTAACAGATAATCATCCTAGGTAAGAATCTAAGCAATCTATCTCTAGTAAAGCTCAAATCCCTAACATAGAGTAAAAACCCAAGATAACTACCGACACAATTTCGTAAAACAAACTTTATATAACACCAAGGGCGATAAATATACAAGAGTTATGAGTAGAAATACATACAAACCCAACAAAAGAGAAATACACAAAGAGGAGAAGAGATAAACCACAGATCTACACTGGTTGTCAAAGCCAACCAAAGAGTAATCCACCTCCAATCATCCTTGAGCAAGCCCTAATGTTGTTTTCTAAGCTAATCTACCAAAAATGAAGGTTGATGAAAATGGGGATCAAAAACCACCCCAAAACCATAACCTAGAAATCTGTTTTGAAAAGTATTTATAAACAAAATCTCGCAGACCGCGCTAAGCGCGACTTACTTTATTATATTATTACATTAAACTGCCTCACCGCGCTAAATGCACTCAAAACCGCGCTAAGCGCGAAAGTTGCTGTTTGACCTCCCAAAAATGCGTCTTTGGAGCCGTGTCTTCGACACTTTATTCCTCCATGCTCCAAATATGCAACAAATACCTACAAAAATAGATACAAAACTATCAAACAGTACATTATGTACACAAAACACAATAAAACGTATTTACAACAAAAATTGGGGTTATTCAACGATTATTAACAAACAAAAATAGATAAGTGCCACAAAACATATATACAAAATAACTACATTTTGGCACTTATCATCTATCGATCCCTTGTCTTTTCTGTATCAATAGTTCTTGGCTACGTGACCCCACTTTTCATAATTATAGCACAACACACCTTTTTATCTTCTTTGTCCTTTCGATAGTTTGCCCCTCCCCTTTTCGAGGATTCAGAAAATCTATCTTCGACCTTATTCTTGGGGATTTGACCAAGGTTTCTTGCCCTGAGTCTTGTCGGACTTGCCTTTGAATCTGTTGGAACCACCACCTTTTTTCCATGACTAAGCTTCCAGAGCCTGTATCGAGTCTTGAACTCCTTTCCTTTCGACATCCTCTTCTCATGCGCCTCCAACGAACCAACCAAATCTTCCACTTTAGTGGTTTCTGTAATGCCCGTTTTATTTAATATTAAATTATATTATTATTTTTGAATTATCGTTTGACGATTGTTTTGACAACGAAAATAATTATATTAATCGGTATATTTATTAATATATTTAGCGACGTTTTGTTCAGTTCGGTAAACTATTTTTCGGACCGATATTTAATTTACCGGAATTAAATTAACAAATTAAGTTAGTAAGATAATTAAATGTTATATTTAGTGTATTAAGAATAGTTGAGGGGCATTTGAGCAATTTAATTAAGTTTGGCTAGTAAGACATGTTATATATACCATTTTCCTCCACCTTTCCAAACATAACACCCAAAAACACCAAAGTTGAGAAGTTGGAGAAAAAGCTAGGGTTTGGTTGAGGAGGAAGAAGAGAGCAAGAAGAAGAACAAAGCTTGGTTGGAGAATCATCTTGAATACCTAAAGCTTGTTAGGTAAGGGGTTTGATTTCCACTTCTTATATTTAGGGATTGATGGATTTTAGTTTGATTTGGGGAAAAAATTGATAGATAGTATAGAGTTGTGTTGGGTGATTGTTAGAGGGTTTAGAAGATTTGAGTTTGGTGTAGATTATCTAAGTGTTGTTGTTTGTAAGATGTTGAAGAATAAAAATAGAAATGGAATTAATATAGAAAATAGAAATGGAATTAGTATAGAAAATAGAAATGGAATTAGGAATGAAACAAGAATGGGAAACTACCTGCAAGTAAACAAAACTGGAAAACCAAAAGAAAACCAAAAATAGAAACAGTAAAAATGCAAGTAGGCAAAACGAAATGGAAGTAGGAATGAAATATTTCAAGGAAATGAAAAAAAAAATGAAAAAAAACGTGAAAAATAAGAATTGTATATCATGTTGCAGGGAATAAAACAAAATGTGAAAAATAGAAACTGTAAATGCAAATCCACAAGCCAAAAACGCAGGGCACTTTGGAATTTCATTTTGGAGGATTCCCATGGTGAGACAGCCGTCTCCATTGGCAAGAGAGTGAGAGACGTTCGTCCCATTGTGTGCTGGTGGAATGGAGTTTTGCTTGCGTTTTGGAATTTTGCTGTAACTTCAAATATTGCTGTTTTACTGTCAACCAAATGAAAACCTGCATAATTTGTGAAAATACATTCTGTTTTATTGAAAATCCTTAATTCCACCTAGTAGCTTTTAGCAACCATAAAATATAATTAGGGGATAAGATAGCCGATTAAATTTAGAACCCGATGATGTTCCGATTTTCCGATTTCGGTAAATTCGGCGACGGAGCAAGTTGCTTCGAATTCAACGAAAATTGACGTGCTAGCTAATTTTGACGTGTAGAACGTAGTGGTGAAGTTAGTTTTTCGAAATTATGAGTTTTTACGGAACGACCCGAAATAGGCTAAAATACGGTAAATTGACCCGGATTGAGTTTAAGTCATTTTAAGACGTATATGAACTATCCGATTTTGAAGTTGATGTTTATAAATTGTGCCGGTAAATAAGAATGGTTTTCGTGACGATTATTGATGTTTTTACTATTTTTCCGTTTTTGGGAATTGATGGATTAATTGACGGTGATGTTTGCGACGGTATATATAATTACAAATACTTGTTGTTTATGCGATGCGATGACATGTTTATGTGATGTGAATAAATATGGCGAAGTAGACTTTATGTCAATTGTGATGAGCGATATTGATATGTTGTTGTGTGGACTTTATGTATTGAGTCACATACATTTCATAAGCGAAGAGGGCTTTTATGCCAAGCGATGATGGCTTTTATGCCGAGCGAGTTGGGCTTTATGCCAAGTGTCCATAATTACGGACAAAGCGATGGGTACCACATGCATAACATAGTCGCGTCTCATGGAGTCCATTATGTTTATTTTGGAGTCGGTTATGTTTATGTTCGAGTTGTTTATCATTGAGTTCTTAATTGATGAATGATAATTGAATTGCGACGGTACATGGTGTTTTGTGTTGATGTGAAGATAATGATTATGTGATGAAGTTAATGTGTTGATTTATACACCAATTGCTAATTTAAAGTATGTAAGTTTAGATATATGTTGATATACTTTATTTAACTTATATCAATTATAAATCCAACTATCTATATATTCCATCATTGTTTCTAATTATATGTTTTGGAATTATCTCACCCCTTTACTTGTTTCGCCGTTACCTATATATTGGTAACGTGCAGGTGATCCCCGAGGATGAGGAGGATTAGCTCGAGTCACTTTATTTTGTGTCGTTCTGCTCTGGTCGTAGTAACACACGGGATTTGGGCGACGTCATTATTTTGATAGGATAGTTTGTATATACTATCTTATTTTGTGATAACCTTGTGTATTGATGACAACATGATGTTATGTATATTTTGTAAACATATCCGCTGTGCTGTGAATATTCATATGTCTATATGATGAATTATGTATGATTCGGTATATCCGAATTTTGATGTGCATTATCATGCTAATTGTTGGAAATGCGAAGATGTGATGCCTCAATTTTATTAAATGGAATTTTGAAACTCTGATTTTATTATATAATTACGCGGGGTAGAATTGGGGTGTTACAGTTTCAAGTTTGTTATATTCTTGAACAACTACGATAATGCGATCAAAGTGAGAGATCAACGTTCTAATTACCTTCTCAACTATCATCTTATCAGTTATGGTTTCACCATAATCCTTCATGAGATGGACGAGTTTCTGAACCTTCGACACATATTCTGCAACTTTTTCATCTTCTCCCATCGACAACAATTCATATTGTCGATGCAAGGTTTGTAACTTGACAACCTTAACTTTGTCACCTCCTTCATAATACTTCACCAGAATATCTCATGCTTCCTTCTCCATTTTAGCATGAGAGATTCTGTTGAAATTAGCAGCATCAACAACCGTCTAAATACAATAAGATGCCTTGCAATCTTTCTTCTTGACTTCGTTGTGGGATTTTTTCTAGGCTTCGGTTGCATCTGTAGCCGACGCAGGAACGCCGTCGGTAGCCACCTCTAGGGTTTCATGGAAGCCAAAGAAGGATTGCATCTGTTTTTTCCATCGGATCCAATTCTTTCTGTCAAGTATTATAAGAGAATTCAGGATGCCCTTATCACTAGCCATCTTCGCAACGGTTGATTCACTTGCCCTAGAAATACGATCTCTGACGTAAGATTCTTGAAAACTAGATCAAGAACAATAATCAGAAGCTCTGGATACCAATTTGTTAGTATGTTGGGAACTTTTAGTGAGGAGAGAAAGAGAGAATAAAAAGGAAATAAGGATTTGTATTATTGAATTGTACAAATAATGATACAACCTAGGACTATTTATATACAAAATCCTAATTAGGCTTGGGTTTACACAACTTGGGTTATATTTAATATTAAATCAAATTAAATTAAATCAAATCTAATTTAATATTTTTAACAAATCTAATTTAATATTTCAACCGTTATTGTAATTTCTGTAGTTGAGATTTAATGTTTAAGTATTACATTGGTTTTGTTTATATGTTGTTTTTGTTGTTGAGATTTAAAATTTGAAGACTCCTTGGATTTTGTTGTTGTTGTCCTTGTTGTTGTTATTCTTGTTGTTGTTATTGTTTTTGTTGTGAGATTTAATGTTTAAGGATTTTATTGATTTTGTTGTTGTTATAGGTGTTGTTGATGATGATGAGTAAGATTTAGAATTTGTCAAAAAAAATTAGTGCTTTACAGATTAAAACATTAAAAAAAATAGGTTAAATTAAAATTTTGTAAATAGGACTTTACCCCCTCGGTTGTTGTAAAAAATTGAGGTGAAAAGTAGCGCAATTTTGAAAATCTAAAAAATACAATTGTTAGGGATCGAACCCATGACCAGTGTCATTTTTCCCTCGATTTTTAAATCACCGGGGTATTAAGTGGAGACTTTTCACGACAATCTTATTTACCTCATCTGGGTAGTTGGGGTAAAGCGCATTTTGCATCCGACGTTATAAGTGATATTTGTAATAATTGATTTATGTTTGGATACATTTATGTAAAAGTGAGTTGAAGAATAAATTTCAATGTATAAATCATCCAGAGACCATAATAAATTTTAGAGACAGAAACTAAAAATTCTAACTTCAACTAAAATCAATAATGAAGACAAAATAAATTTAATTTTTACCTAACTAAACATCTCAAAATCATCTAGAATCAATTCTACATCTTTAAAAATCGTTTTTCGTCTTAATCATGGCGAATAGGTTTAAATGTAATAGTCAATAATCATCAATACTTCATGTAAATTTATTTATTAAGTGTAAGAGGAATTGATATTTAAGAAAGAGTGTTGATCTCTCTTCTCATTAAGAAAATATTGTTGTTTGATTAGTGATGATGTTGTTATTGATGTTACGGAAATATAATTCCAACACTTTAATTACTTGAAACTTTACAAAATAAATCTTCCTAAGATTATAATTAGTTATTGTTGAATTACATAATATCCATTTGTAAATTGTAAATTAATTGTCTTAAACTTCATTATCTGTTTTCCTTATACATAATTGATAGTACATAGATAAAAACTAATAGTAGTAAATTGAAGATGAGTGTAATGTGAGCTTGTGAGGGACCATGGAAGAAGCCACGTAAATAAACTAGTATTAAGTGCTGTTTCTTCCATAATGAAACAACACATTCAATGCAATACAATGCAAAGCAATGAATATGGCAAATTGACAATCTCAATAAGCAAATTCAAATTTTCATGTCGATGGGGACAAACAACAATTTAATTTTCGTCGTAGTATGGATCCATGAATCCAAAATGTACGTACGCGGCTTCCTCATAATATACCACGCATCCAGCTGTCACGTTTGCTTGCAATTTTGATGCCAATAGATTTGCTCTATCTTTGAGTTCATAGTTTTCAAATAATTGTTGACAACCATGGTTTTTGAACCATGGTACAGTGCAATAAATAGAAACATTAAATTATACAAAGATTTACTTTTAAAATTTATGAAAATCAACAGTTAAAAATAATATTGATTTTAATCTTTCCTTTGTTTTTTTTGGGTCGTGGTAAGGTTCACGGTGAAAGACTCAATAGTAAATATGTACAAGTTTTTCACTCTTGGATTTGATTGAACAATTATTTTATAAGACGTTGGATTTCATAGAAATGTTCGTAATTGTATGTCATTTTAAATATTTTTTCATTCACACACTCAAATTATTTTCTCATTAATCCGCGTACTTGAAAATAATAATTTTGTTGATCGACCTCACTCTACTGTATAAGAAATTTACTCCATCATATATCTGAGCTCAAGTCCGTTAGTCCGTTAATTCGACACCTATATCTACCTTCCTACATATTCACCTACCCATTTTGTACTATAAATAATGCCACTCACTTGTTCACAGTTACACATCTCAACCACATTAAGACTCAGAATTTCTTAAGAGTTTGAGTTTCTCTTTTCTCTCTTCTAGTGAGTGTCACTCTAGTTAATTTTCACATAACATAGTGATATAGTTATATTAATTAAATCTCTTCTCTATATTTCTCTGTGATAGTAAGATGAAGCCAGCATTTGCAGCTCTTCTACTTGTGTGTCTTGTCCTCTCCTCATCGATGTTTGAAATCTCAGCACTTGGTGTTGGTATGTTTTTAACCTCAATTTCAATATGTATTACTCTATAAATAGCTATTATTAAATAAATAAATAAAAAATCAAACTTGCGTTTTTGCAGTTGGATGTCTCTGCTTAGCTATCAACTGTGATAGTTGAGGGAGACTTATGTGATAGTTGAGGGAGACTTATGACTAGTTTATAAACTTAATTAACAATAGTAGCTGTTAATTGATGGATATGAATCAGGTGCAGGTAGTTTCTGCCCGGCGAAATGCAACCGGAGGTGCTCGAAAGCTGGGAGGAGAGACATGTGCTTGAATTTTTGTGGAATTTGTTGCAATAAGTGTAAGTGTGTGCCATCAGGGACATATGGCAACAAACATGAGTGTCCTTGCTATAGAGATATGAGGAACTCAAAGGGAAATCCAAAATGCCCTTAATTCACTTCTTCACTAGTACTATCTTATGAAATATATGTGTACACTTGCTACCTGTTTGATCTTTATGTTTCATATATTTTCAAAGATAATTGGTCTTGATAGTTGATCGGTTTTGATGAGAATGGGAATAAATATGGATCCTCTATGTATGTGTAATGTGTTAATCATACTCTCTGTCTTTTCTTTAGTTAATAAAACTAGTACTTTGATTCTCATGATCTTGCTTGTTAATCAATTTGCTTAGTAGGGGTATTGCTTGTTTTGAAGTAAAAATTCATACCGTTATGCTATTTATACATTATTTCTTACAGCTACACCATATTTATTATTCACAAATACGCTGAACAATTACATGCATAATAAACACTGTTGTAAATAGTATCGTGGACAGAGACCGTGAATAGTGCCACAACTGTGAACGTTAACGGTACATCGACTAATAAAGTTGATTAATAAACTAATAAAGTTGATTAATAAACTGATAAAATTGGTTAATAGACATTCATATATTAAAGGTAATTTTTAGTAGTAAAATAAATTTGATTAATAAAATATAAAAATTTGATTGATGAAATTGGTTAATAAACACTCAGATATTAAAAATAATTCTTATTAGTAATACAAAATTGGTTGATAAAACATTAATTATTGATTAATGAAGTTATAAAATTGATTATATAATATAGAAATAGTGTAAGAATATCATTTCAGATAAAATTGTTTGTTTCTTTAGTTTTAGATTAATAACATAAAAAGGTGATTCACTTTAGTTTTAGATGAAGTGATTGGATTCAATTTCATGTGCTTTAATTTAGAGGTTAAAAATAAGGCATTGACAATGTAAAATAATTTACACTGTTATTCAATAGAAATTTATCAATCAGCCATGTCACACAATTTTTTTAAAAATAATAGTATGATTTGACAGAATACATTGTCATAATTGGTTGACGGTGTAAAATTATTTTAAACGATTAGTGCATATCATTTTTTCTCTTTAATTTATACTTTTTTCTTTATATCTAAATTGTATACTATAATATACTTATTAATATAAAATTTATTAAAATATTACTAATAATAGGTTTCAATTAATATATATTATATAATATATTAATAAAAAATTTATATAATATATCTTATAAATATATAAAAATAAGTATCAAAATATATAGCAAACGGTTTAGTTCGGTTTAGATCGATTTTGAATAATCAATCTAAAATTCGATTCGATCTCATGTTTCCATAAAAGGGAATCATAAATACATATTTTTGTTTTTTGTTTTTTATTGGTTTTGGGTTTTTCCTTTTTTATAGTTATATTTACGATTTCTATATAGATTAAATTTGAACATCTCTAATAATTTGAGTATCGGTTAATTTATCCTAAAAGAATAGATTAACAGGTTTGATTTGAGCTACATGGATATAAAATGTTGATGTGGAGTTTTATCATCAAGACAGTAACCTTATAATTAGAAGATATTCTCTTGAATCAAATTTCCTCAAAAACACAAGTAAAAATCCCACACAACTTTTACACTGAAGTTGCAAATATATAAATTGTGTCCAATGCGCCTAAAAATTGCGATTAGAGTAGAGATCTCTAAAATCTTTACATTGCACAAAAAAAAAAATTTGTTGTAGATTTCAAATTAGAACTATGAGCCTAACTATTGAATAATCTTCTCACTCTATGAAGGAGTCTCCTGCATACTGGACAAACCTTACTGCCCCCATTCATAATCCTGAAAAAAAAACACTAATAAGAATCTCATACAATTCCAATTTTTATGTATGTCCGTAACTTAAACCAACACGAAATTTGACAAAATCACGATGACACTCTCATTTTTCAAAACACGAAACATAGTTTTTGCTAAGTAAAATCAAAGTGTCACAATGTGATTCTGTCAAATTCATAATCAATATAAATAACGCAATTAGTGTATACCTTTGTGCACAATCATAGCAAGTAGCACAATGACCACAAGGAACAAAGAAACAATTTCTTTGCTCATCATAACAAATTATACACAGCTTCTCATTGTATAACTCCTCTGAAGAACTACTTGACGCATCTGATTCTGAATCACATTCTTCCTTTTCATGAAATTTGTTTGTTCCATATGTCACTGTATTTGTCTGCACGCGTATAAGAGGTTCGGTTTCGGTTACTTCTTGTGCTGAAACTACATTGTCATTATCGCCACCGCCACCGCCGCCAAGACATTTCAGTATCATAAAAATCACTATCATGAAAATTCCTTCAAAATCAAAAAGATAAAAAGTCACATACAGAAAAAACTAAAAAGTGCTTCACAAAAAGAGTTAAAATTAATTGAACTTACCTAGAAGAATTATGTAGGAAAAAACACGAGCTAAAAATGAAACTTCAACAAACCATGCATCATCATCATCATTATTTTCCTGTATAAATTCATATAACCATGATGAATTTTTCATTTAAAAATTATGCATTAAGACTGTTGCTGTATAATAGGAATAAAATAGTCTTACATTATTTGGTGATATGAGAAGTACATAATATGTGACAGGGAAAAAAATGCCAAGTTTGCATGATCCATTCCTAGTAGAGCACATGTTTGTTGACTTTGTAGTATCATATATCTTTGCAGAAACATTGACATTCATGGTCAAGATTATGTTCCTTGGATTCATGTTTAGAACGCCAATGTGGTATCTATCATCTTCCTCAACAATGTATTCAGCTTCTTTACCTTCAAGTTGAGTTATTAACTAAAATTGATTAGAACTGCAAATGAAAAGTTGCATGCTAATGCAAAGAGTCTAAACACTTCTTATAGTCAAAGCTAGGAATGACAAATGGGCACGTCAATCCTATTTAGACCCGTCTCGCAAAAAAGAGAGGTGGAATGATATAGTTGAAGGTGCACGTCAAAAACTTTGATCCGTCTAAGAAAAAAAATTAAGGTAGGGTGAGCCCTCTAAAATCTAAAAATTGCAAACAAATTAAACTATCTTAATTTCCGCACCAGAAAAAAGAGGTTGGATGAGGCGAACACGTAAGAGAGTGTGCTAGCCTAAAACTTTTGTCCATCCCGAAAAAAGTGCAGACAAAATATGCATGTCCTGCAGGTCGGGCGTTGTTGGTCAATATGTAGGAGATAGAGACAACTCCGATCAAAGTCATTCAAAGTAGAACTTGAGGAGTTCAATGCGACTCATAGTTGTCTTCAAGAGTATTTGTAGCATAACAGGATTCCTATTTATTCTCACAGTAGACTACACGACACCTCTAAAAACTTAAAACGGGCTCTAATTTATTAATAGTTGGTTTGAACTAATCACTTACCATTGTTAGTCTCTCTAACAACCATTGGCATTGCCTCAGGGAAGGTAGTTTGTTTAGGCGTTAGTTCTTCATACTTCATTTCTCCTGTGAAACAAGAATCAATCTTTCATGAGAAAAACTAGACTCTTGAATAATAACATAATAAAAACAAGATTACAAAGAAATAATTACAACCTTTAATCACCATCCCTTCAAGATGATTTAAACTACCAGCATCTGCTTCCCACCTCAAAAATATAGTAGAACCTTTATTTAACCACAAAGAAATTCCCTATATATAAAATTAAAAATAAATCTTCATATGTAACAATACAACATTATTTTATATAAAGTCCAAAAAAATTAAAAATTAAAAATTAAAAATTAAAAATTATTACCTTGCGATTATATGCTTGAAGAGCTAAGAACTTCGACGTAGTCCAATTTATTTGTGAACTTAAGTGAGGTTTCTCGTTGAAAGCATAAAGATGAACATCATTTCTACTAGTAGTATACTCATTGGTTACTTGAATTTGTTCGACAAAAATTGAGCTTGCTATCACCAAACGCGATGAACTTGGACCAAGAATCATACGAGAATCGCCATAGAATCCATATAAAAGACTAACTGAAACACACAAATAAATTGAGAGGGTTGCAAGAATGAATGGCCAGGTTTCTTGCCATGCAATAGAATGAGATTGAGTTGGAGTTATTGGAATTGGATCCATTAAGGATTGGTATGTTGATGGATTGGAGAGTGGTAACCATAGTGACCTATGCATTGAGATTGAGATTGAGATTTTCTTTGTTGAGAAATTGTTACTTGCATAACTACATAGAATATTGAATAAGAGGGAGAAAGAGAAGACTTGTAGTTGAGAAAACAATTTGTTGGTTTGTTTGTTACTAGCTAGCTAGAGTTCTATACTTAACAAACGGTTTTGTGGTGGGAATGTTGGTGGTGTTTGACTGACAAGTATATTTTTGAAATCTCAAGTCTCAAATTTGCATAAAATATGGAATTAAATTAGTATGACTATATTTAGTATGAAATGACTTTATAATTTATAAATTTATATAATAATTTAGATCTATTTAATAAAGGTTTTTATCATGAATTTATAATTTATTTTCTTTTATCATGAATTTATAATTTATTTTATTAATTTATAATTTATTTTTTTTAGTCTATTTTAAATAGCCTTATAGTTTATAGTTTTTTTTTTATCTTTATTGTTTTAATAAAATTTCACTTTTATTCTAATTTATTTTAATTTAAAATAAAATAATAATATATTGAATATATTTTATGTTTTTTATATTTATAAATTAATTGAATCGTTAATTTTATCAAATATTTTAACTAGTTTGTTAACTATCCGTCTCAATCATCGACTATAAACTCTTTATTATCAGTTATCAACTATAAACTAAATCATCGATTAATTTATCAATCAACCGTTATTTTTATTAAACTGGTTACATGAATGGTGGATTTGAAGATGAATTCAAGGCGTTAGTGCTTTAGTTTTTGAGAGAATTTATTGGATTTGGCTTTATAGTTTGACATGGAGATAACTTATTTATGAGTAGCTACTCCTCTATTTTTCAAAAGAAATGAAAAATATAAATACTAATATTTTTATTGTATACGTGTCAAATAATGCAAAATATGTATCACATATTTTAATATTATACATATATTTAAACATTAATATTAATATTATAGTAATTGTGTTTTCTATTTTTTTTTTAAATGAAAGATCTTAACTCCTGATTTATATCTATGATAAATATCATTAATATGTGTCACTTTAACAAAACAGATAAAATATTAAATTATTTTGAAACAGATAGAATATTAAATTAATAACAAAAGACTTACCATTTAATTAAATTATATTTAATTTCACTTTTTATATTATATACTAATATTTCGAAAATTCATATGATTTGAGAAAAAAACTAAAAGTGTATTAAAAAACCTCTTCATCTCTAACTTATTTGCTATGCAACTCATAAAACATAAAATTAAATAATCTCTTCATGTCTAACATCTCTAACTTATATGTGATGCAATGCGACTCATAAAACATAAAATCTAGGAGAGAAAACTTGCACCCTGTGACAAAACATCATAGTTGTTCTTTTATTGGGATAAAATTGACAAATCAATTTCTTTCGTACAAAATCAACTAGGCTCTCAAAATAAAAAAATGTAACTTCAAGAATTATGTAAATTCCTTCAAAACCACCATGTATATAAATTTTGAATTCCCTCGAATTATAGAATTTTTGGTGTTATAAATAAAAGTAAACACTTTGAAATCCTTCAAACCAAAATCATTCAATATTGTCTATTTCAATTCTTCCATCTTTTTTTTCAAAACATTCCCCTCTCTTCTCATCAAACTCTCAAAACACACTCACATTTCACCACAACAACAACTTTACTAATCATTGAGTTATTTTTTAACAAAAGTTTATAATAGTTTAATTTTCCAGTTACATTGTACTTAGAGGCGTCCTCATATTAGATGAGAATGAATATGATCAAATTGAAGATTCAAATAATCAATTTAATTTGGGGTTAAACTAAATTCTAAATTCATACCTTTAACACTAAAATCAAATCAAATTAACTTGGTAGTTAATTGATTTGATTGAGTTGAGTTTTTAGATTATGAAAAAATGAAAAATATAATAATTTGATGATAATATTTGTGGTACTTCAATTTTCAAAAAGTCATAACATTTAAGGATTAATTTATGTCTACAAGGTCAACAAATCATTGTGAATGAAATTCCTGACAGCAGATACGTGATGTCACAGAGAATGTTATGACACACTATCTGACACTCTGTTAACAATTCACACAATAAATGTAAACAGCAGTAAAGAACACAATAAGTTGTTTACCAGCTCGGTGTCTAATTACACCTACATCCGGGGCTACCAAGCCGTGGAGGAAATTCACTATTAGTAGAATTAATTCAGGAATAAACCAACCAGTTTATCTCCTTCACTTAAGACCTACCCAATGCAACTTCAACCTAAGTCCTACTTAGATCTGAGTTCCTACTCACTCCCCCTCAATCACAGCAGTGATATCAACCTATTGAATAATTGAATTGTGAAGACACACTTCAATAAACTATCTTGATCTCGCTCAAAGCTTTCAATCAAGAGACAAACACTGTGCTTTAAAGCTTTGAGTGATAAACTACCCTTACAACAAATCCTAGTCCAAGGCACTTATCAATTGATAGTTGCTTGGCTCACAAGAGAAACTAGAATTACACAATACAACTGTATAAATCCTAACAAGACACAAATAACAACCTCGCTATATCTTCAATAAATTCGGAGGCGCAGACAGTTGTAAGGTTGAATTCCTTTTATAGAAGCATCCGAACTTCTTTGGGCTTCCATAAAGATAGCTAGGTTCACTTAATTTAATCCTAAAATTATGGTCTTTTCAACAACCAATTTAGGTTTAATTAAGATTAACCTAGCAGCCACGTGAGCATGCTTTCTAATAACAAAACACAATTTAGCACCAACAAACTTCCCGAAAAGTCTCAGAAAAACAGATTCGCGAATGTCACACGAATGTCATAACATCCGTTATGACATCGACATTTTCCAAAGACAACTTTAGCTTCCAGCTCGAAATGTCTTTTAACATCCTTAGCGGTAGGATTTATCTTCAATCTCTGAATGTCATGACATTTATCATGACATTGCTAAAGCCTAGTTTTACCAAAATTAATGCCAACTTAAAACACTAACAAACTCCCCCTTTGGCACATTTTTGGCTAAAACTACTTAACACATCAGAGTACCTATCCAGCAGAAGACAAACTAATTCTAAGCTTAAAGAAACTAGAACTTAGAGATAAGATAAATTCTACCCATAAAGAAATCCCTCAATTCCCACAATTGCCCACATACAAAATTTAAAAATCCATACAGTTTCCCAAAACCCCAATGCTACTGTTACTCAGTAGTTCTTCTCCCCCTTTTTAGCCATAAAGGGCCAAAGGAAACAGTACAATTACCCCAAGCATTCAATCATAAAGTACCAGCATATAATTAAAGAAGGTACCAACAATCATTAGGAGTACAATGCTGTCAACAGTAAATTACAATCATCCAACAAAATTGGGAAAATACAAGAATCAAAACAAGAACAAAAACATTGATGTAACAACAAGTCGAGGCAATGGCAACAAAGTGCTTTCTCCAAGCAATCAGAAGGACACATCTTCAGAGCCTTCTTTACTAGCAACTGCTTGGTCAACATCATCATCTTCCTCCATATGAGCAGCAGAAGTATTACCATCAAGCCTTTCTTCCTCAACCTCTGTGTCTTTCTCCTTCTCAAGTGTAGAGATCAGTGCTTCAAGGGTCTGCTTCCTGGCTTCAAGTTCCCTACAGGTCTCTTTTAGCACAGCAATGATATTTGCCTTCTGAGAATTTGCCTTGACTTTTGATGTCTCAGCAGATGTCATGACAATGTCTGGAACATACTTTCCTTGAAATAGCTTGTAGTGGAAACCAAGATCAGAAGCTCTTTTACACATTGAATCTCTATCAACCAGGATGTCAGGGTATTGATCAGTTATAATACCATACAGTAGGGAGGGAAAGGCTATTGGTCCTTTGATAGCATAGCTGTCAGCATGCTTGAGGGTCTGCTCAAAAATGTAGGATCCATAGTCAAATGTAGCCTGAGTGCCTACTGCATATATGAATCTTCCCATCCATTAAAAATGGTGGATTTGTGATTGGTTGGGACCAGAAAGACCAATCTTATGCAGATGGCAAATTTGACACTCAACTTGCTTGCCGAGAGTTTTCCTTTAGAGGTCATTGCCTTACTTGTTTGGCGTGATGGTTTGACAAATCTTGTTGTCGCTTCCTCCAACTCGGCCGAGCATTAACAGATCTACCCAGAACTGCTGATCACATTTGGCGAAAACCGACTTTCCTCCCCTCACATATACACGGTAGTCGCAGAGTTCCTATCCCACGCCATGTGATGATTGACTATAAACTCTTTCAAAAACTTCATAACAGCTTGGAGAAACTCACCATTTCATCACCGCCTTTAATCAAGTCAACAATTTCCTTGCAATCAAGAGCACTTTTACTTAACTCTCTCTCCAAAGCCACCCTCTTTAAGCAAACATACTTCCATTTTCCAGCATTTTCAGGATGATGGAAAGAAATGTTATCAATGACCACTGTGCACCTTGATCGCTTCCCAAGAGTTTGTTTCGGGATGAATGTCTGTGACATTCTCTTCAACATAAAAATCAGAGTCTTGATCTGACTCTGAGGATTCAGGTTCTTTCCTCTTTTTCACAACTGGTGTTCTCTTTGGTCTAGAGTCACCACCAACAATTTTTACTCTACTTCTCCTTGTAGATGGTCCAGCCTTGTGATACTTCTCAGTCTTGCACACATCTTCAGTATCCTTCTCTTTAGCAGGACTCTGTGAGACTGCCTGTTTTCCCTTTCTTTTCATCATTCTCTTTGCAATGCTTGGATTGACATTGGCAATAAGATCATTGTCTGAGAACATTTCATCTAAGTCAATGACTGGAGGTTCAGTTAAATGATCAGGTTCTTGAACAGGAGACTCTTCCAAAATACTGTCAGAAATGTAGTCATCAGGGACGTTACCAGAGGCACACTTTGCTGGTGATTCTTCAAGAATACTATCAGAAATATAGTCAGCAGGGGCTTTATCAGAGGCAAATCTTGCTGGGAATTCCTCAAGGATACTATCAGAAATCACATCTTCCTTATCAGCAGGGATTTCATTACAGACATCATCAACACGCATTCGTAATCTTTAATCAAGAATCTACATTATTTTTGGCAGGGGAAGTATCATGATCACCAGATGTCTCAACATCCTTAGTGACATCTGGATCAACTGCTAAACTAGGGCTAGCAGACTTATAGTTTAGAGGGATTGAGACCCCAGGTACAGACCGATCCTCATTTAGAATGCTGGTTACCAATCTAGCTATGGCTATATGTACCTTGACCCCTCTCGCTTATTGTTTCGGGGACAAGATGATGTAAGTCTTACCGTAGGAGATGCTTGTGACTTTCTTGCATTCCTGTGCGTAATTTCTTGACTCTTTCTGGATCAGTGGCAATAGCACGCAGCGGAGTTACCCTCAGTGCTTCAGTATGCATGACTTCAGCATTTGCCCTAGCTTCAGCCATAGAGGGAGATGAAGAGCCTGATTCTAGAGAGGATGAGGATGATGAAGACATTTTTCGCTGATGGTCTTTGAGAGGGTGAAAGCAACAATGACAGAGAGCTTCTGAGTTTCTTTTGGGAGAAGAAGGAGTGATACTACTTTCAAAAGAAGAAACTATTATATGCGAATGTCTCTTCCTATTCTTGGACCTTTTAAAATAGGGATGAAAATACCCAAATAACCCTCTTAAAATTAATTGACATAAAGAGTTCCTTTCATCCCTTGTTGTAGCCACAGTTAATTGCTACAACTCCTCATATTGACAAGTACTCAATTTGTCCCTTGCAGTCTTAAATTGACCAGCCTCAAGAGTTCTAATAACAATGTCACAGTATAATATCATGACATCCTGTATGACATTGTACTCAGTCAGCATCTGCTTGATCTAGATCATCTTAAAGCAGTTTCTCCCAGCTGCTATGTATTCAACTTTAACATTGTATAAAGTTAAACAGTTTTGCTTCTTGCTGATCCAAAACATGAGATTGTTTCTCAAGAAGGAACATCCATCAACAGGGTTTTTACCCAAGTTTTGATCAAAACTTTCTACACTAGTTTTCTTGGACAACTTCAAATGTGGAGGGGTAAGAGTCCTAGTATGGCTGCCATTATTCAGTCCAAGCTTCTTGACCCAATTCCTTGCATACTTGATCTGTGAAAGAAGTGTTGAGCCTTCCATCAAAGTGTCTGACATTCCTCCAGATACTATGTTATTAACACAGATGAAAGCCACCATGATCTTTTCTTCTCTGACAAAGAGGGTTTCATCCAAGACTCCTCTCCTGTATCCTTTGACGGTAAAATACTTGGTTATCCTTTCATGCCAAATCCTAGTACTTTGCTTTAGTACTTTAGGAGCAGTCAGATGTCTAGACATTGAGTGTGACATTCTGATTTCCTGTCCAACCTTATACTTACCACAGATTCTCCTTTTGTCTATGAAAGATCTTGGTATCCTTATGACTCCCTCTATGGAACTTATCCTTCTCATTCCTTTGAGATGTGGATGACCAGATTTTTGCTGCCATAACTTTACTTCCTCTTCATCTTTGTCTGTAGAACACACAGAGGACAAAGTGGTGTTCTCAGATTCCCACATGTAGCAATTGTCCTTTGATCTGACTCCTCTCATAATCACTACTTGTTCATCATTGAGTACGAGACATTCAACCTTAGAGAAGTTGACTGTGAATCCCATATCACATAGCTGACTTATGCTAATGAGATTTGCATTCAGACCTTTTACCAGCAGCACTCCATTTAGGTTTGGAACTCCATGCCAGTTTGAGTTTCCAACACCTTTGATTTCTCCTTTAGCTCCATCTCCAAAAGTAACAAAGCTGGTAGAATGATGCTTAACATCATTGAGAAGATTCCTGTCTCCAGTCATGTGCTTGGAACACCCACTGTCAAAGTACCAATCTTTCTTGGTAGACACACTAAGAGAAGTGTTAGCTACCGAGCAAAGTCTTCTTCTTCCACTGAGAGTATGATACCTGGTTTTAGGCTTCACATAAGACCCTTGATTAGGATATCCATGTAGCCTGTAGCAAAAGGATTTTATGTGACCAAACCTTCCACAAAAATGACATCTCCATCTTTGAAACTTTTTGTTCATGTTTCTATGATTTTGATGTTGCACCCAATGTTGTGACATCTGTTTTGACATTGGTTTATTAGGTCGTTCTTCCTTTTGTCATTGACAAACTTCTTAGTCTCCACATATCCCGAGGCACCTATTTCTGTTTTGAGATATGACATCTTCTTTGCCATAGACTTGCTGTGTTTGTTCCTTCGGTTATTAATGATCTCTTTGCACCATATACCCCGAGCGTATTATTCCTGCTTTATGTTGTGACAACTATTTTGACATTGGTTTCCCATGTATCTTCTTCTTAATGTCACCAAGATTCTTTTCACCACATATCCTAGACCATGCTTATTTCCGCATTTTGTCCAAGTCAAGAATTTCTTCCAACTTATCGATTGATGTCAACATTTTGATGATTTAGACATCCGATCAAGTTTGGAGTTCATTACAATATCACTATTGAGGTGATTTATAGTGGTTGTGTTTTCCTTTTTCTCAGCCTCCAGCTTCACATTCTCAGCTTCCAACTTCTCAATCAGCTTTTTCTGTTCCTCATGTTGCTGACAAACTTCACCATTTTTTATACACAGCTTCCTGTAGGTTTCAGCAAGCTCTTCAAATGTCACTTCCTCATCACTAGAGTCCATATCAGAATTGTACACTCCAGAGAGAGCAGTGACAAGTTTGGCACCTTCTTCCTCAGATTCACTTCCTGAATCACCATCAGACCAAGTGACAACCATTCCTTTCTTTTGTTTCTTTAGAAAGGTAGGACATTCAGCTCTAATATGTCCAAATCCTTCACATTCATGACATTGGATTTTACTGCCTTGACTTCCTTTTTCTTCTGAATTGGATCTTCTGCTGGAGTCATAAGATCTGCTGATGTCAGATGGAATGTCTTTGACATTTGACCTTGACTTTGGATCAATCCTCTTGATGAGCTTGTTGAACTGTCTTCCAAGCATGGCTATAGCTTCAGATATCTTCTCTTCATCTTCCATCTTGCATCCTTCTTCAGTATTAGATGCAAGTGTTATGCTCTTGTTCTTTTTGTCAACAGTTTCACTTATTCCCATCTCAAAAGTCATAAGAGATCCTATAAGTTCTTCAACCTTCAAGGTGCTGATGTCTTGAGCCTCTATTGCGTCACTTTCATTGCAAACTTTTTAGGCAAGGATCTGAGAATCTTTCTCACCAGCTTTTCTTCTGACATCTTTTCACCAAGTGCTCCTGAGGCATTGGCAATTTCCAAAATATTCATGTGAAATTCATGAATAGTCTCATCTTCCTTCATCTTCAAATTCTCAAATTTGGTAGTGAGCATCTGAAGTCTTGACATCTTCACCTTGGATGTCCCCTCATGAGTAGTTCTGAGAGTGTCCCAAACATCCTTGGCCACTCACATTGATGGACCATCAAGATATTTCGTCAATACCATTGAATAGGCATTCAAAGCTTTAGAGTTCCCCAGAGCTAGCTCCTCTTCCTCTTTGCTCCATTCTTCCTCAGGTTTCAAGACAGTAGTTCCATCTTTCTCAAGCTTGGTGGGATGTTTCCATCCTTTTTCAGCAGCTCTCCAAGCCTTAATGTCCACTGATCTTAAGAAGGCAACCATACGAGGCTTCCAGTAATCATAATTAGACCCATCCAGAATAGGTGGTCTACCTCCAAATCCTCCTTCCTTATCCATTACGCCAGAAACTATTATCCCTAGATCTCACCCAGAAATAACAGGCAGGGTGTCTGCTCTGATACCAATTGAAATTCCTGGCAGCAGATACGTGATGTCACAGAGAATGTTATGACACACTATCTAACACTCTGTTAACAATTCACACAATAAATGTAAATAGAAGTAAAGAACACAATAAGTTGTTTACCCAGTTCAGTGTCTAACTACACCTACATCTGGGGGCTACCAAGCCAAGGAGGAAATTCACTATTAGTATAATTAATTCAGGAATAAACCAACCAGTTTATCTCCTTCACTTAAGACCTACCCAATGCAACTTCAACCTAAGTCCTACTTAGATCTGAGTTCCTACTCACCCCCCCCCCCTCAATCACAGCAGTGATATCAACCTATTTAATAATTGAATTGTGAAGACACACTTCAATAAACTATCTTGATCTCGCTTCAAAGCTTTCAATCAAGAGACAAACACTTGTGCTTTAAAGCTTTGAGTGATAAACTACCCTTACAACAAATCCTAGTCCAAGGCACTTATCAATTGATAGTTGCTTGGCTCACAAGAGAAACTAGAATTACACAATACAACTGTTACAAATCCTAACAGTACACAAATAACAACCTGCTATATCTTCAATAAATTCTGGAGGCGCAGCACAGTTGTAAGAGTTGAATTCCTTTTATAGAAGCAGTCCTGAACTTCAGTTTTGGGCTTCCATAAAGATAGCTAGGGTTCACTTAATTTAATCCTAAAATCATGGTCTTTTCAACAACCAATTTAGGTTTAATTAAGATTAACCTAGCAGCCACGTGAGCATGCTTTCTAATAATAGAAAAACACAATTTAGCAGCTCAACAAACTTCCTGAAAAGTCTCAGGAAAAAACAGATTCGCAGAATGTCACATGAATGTCATAACATCCGTTATGACATCGATTTTCAGTAATTTCCAGACCTTTAGCTTCCAGCTCGAAATGTCTTTTAACATTCTTAGCAGGTAGGATTTATCTTCAATCTCTGAATGTCATGACATTTATCATGACATTGCTAAAGCCTAGTTTTACCAAAATTAATGCCAACTTAAAACACTAACAGTGAAGATAGAGAAAATACAAGAAATGGGGGTTTGAATTGTGTTCATAAAAAGCATTCTCTTTTAAGAATTCTAAGCGCTCAAATGATGACAGCAATAAAGACAGCGAAGGTAAAAGGACACAAGTATTTATTTTAGGGTTAATACCTATTTTCACCCCTGACATATGGGGTGTATTTGAAAAAACCCCTGCCAAAAAAAAGTTCCAATAATTACCTTGACAAATTTTAAAAGTTTCATTTTTTACCTTTATGAGGCCACATCACCAAAAAGGCTGATGTGGCTTATTTTTTTGTTAAATTTGTAATTTTTTGTTATTCCACGTCACATAAGTCCCATTAAAATGACCAGAATGCCCTTATGCATATTTATCTTAAAATCCAATATTATTTTGCAAATTCATGTTTCAATTCAGACCCTACGATTAAGGTTTGCTTTTTTCATCCAAAATGTAACAATTTTCCTCTTCATTCTCACCTATACCACTGTTCTCCTTCCTTTAAACCCTCATGTCACAGCCACCATAACTCCTTCCGTTTCTTCTCCCAACCCCCTGTTTCTTTCCACTTTCCTTTTCTTCCTGCCGCCTTCTGTTCCCTTTACTCACCATGTCATCACAACAACCTTCACATCCCTCGCCATCTACCTACACCCTCAGTTCCGACAACTACAAAATCCGCTACCCGCTGTAACCCACACCTTCCATCGTAATCATCCGAAACCACCTGTTTCTTTTCACTCACAGCCGCTTCCATCTCTCCATCTCACCGAAACAACCCCTGTCTCTACTCCCTGTGTTCTCTCCTACATTAGGTAATAGCACCTTGGTGATCATGTCTTCTACACCATGCTCTACCCAAAGATGGGGCTTGATTAGGGTTGATGTTCAGACTTAGATTCAAGGGGTTTGAGGCGAAATTAAGGGTAGAAGAAGAATTCTTCGTTTGCTGTGAGAAATTGCCTCTGTTCTCCGTGAGAGATTCGCCGCCGTCGCGATTGAGAGAAAAGAGTTTCGTCGTCTATCGAAGAAGAAGAAGGAAGCTCAAAAGTCACAATTTCTAAACCCTAACCCCTCTTTCTAAACCCCTAAATCTAAGTATGAACATCAACCCTAATCAAGCCAAATCAAAGATTAAATGAGGAATAAACGTGACTTCGTGAAGTATTCAGGGGATCATGGTTCGGCGAGTTACAAGCTACATCGCAGTATGCAGAGAGATTGAAGAAAGAAGTATAATTGGCGAGTTCTGGGATTACATGACGATAAAGAGAAATTCAGAAATCCAGAGGTTTTTAAGATGAATATGCATAAGGGCATTCTGGTCATTTTAATGGGACTTATGTGACGTGGAATAACAAAAAATTACAAATTTAACAAAAAAATAAGCCACATCAGCCTTTTTGGTGATGTGGCCTCATAAAGGTAAAAAATGAAACTTTTAAAATTTGTCAAGGTAATTATTGGAACCTTTTTTTTTGGCAGGGGGATTTTTCAAATACACCCCATATGTCAGGGGTGAAAATAGGTATTAACTCAAGAAAATAGGTATTAAAGCCTAGTTTTACCAAAATTAATGCCAACTTAAAACACTAACAGTGAAGATAGAGAAAATACAAGAAATGGGGGTTTGAATTGTGTTCATAAAAAGCATTCTCTTTTAAGAATTCTAAGCGCTCAAATGATGACAGCAATAAAGACAGTGAAGGTAAAAGGACACAAGTATTTATTTTATTTAGGTTCGCCATAAACTAGGCTACTCATTTCCATTCCCTCAAGGATGATTTCATCTTCCACTATAACCAAACTGATTACACTTGCACAAACAATCGTTGACCCAATAGAATCAGATCCTTAAGATCTTCTACCATAATTTCATTATGATGATTTCCATCAGTGATATCACATTTTTCTGACCTTTACTCGGTCCCCTTTGAGATATGATTATCATTGACCCAACATAATCTGACCTTGTAAGATCTCCTATCTGGATTTCCCATAATGACTGCAACCATTATCTTCTTGAGATCTGACCTTCACCAAGTTTCCCAAGGAGTCAATCAACAATAGTTGATGGTGATCTTGTGTTTACATGAATGTTTCTTCTAAGCATATCACACAAGTGTTTTAAGCACATATTGT
Source organism: Vicia sativa (assembly GCA_021764765.1). Taxonomy (NCBI): domain Eukaryota; kingdom Viridiplantae; phylum Streptophyta; class Magnoliopsida; order Fabales; family Fabaceae; genus Vicia; species Vicia sativa. Next base: position 207,370,806 of record CM038795.1, on the reverse strand, counting down.
TTAACACTTCTTCGAGCGATAACTCAAGTGTTAAACAATTTAAATGAAGAGATTTGAACATAAATACTATACAAGCAACAACTCTAGTGTTCATTATCATGTTCTATAAAGATGTATATAGTCGAAAGTTTGAGTAGCATCTTGTAGTGTTCTTTTTCATCTTCTTGTTGAGCAAGTTTCGAGCAATAACTATTTGCTTCTTCTAAAATCTATTAACATGTATTTGATTGGAAGTTGTATAACATCTTGTAGTCTTTTTCTTCTTTGAGAAAGCTATGAGCAACAACTCCTTGCTTCTTCTGTTTCAATCAAGATATATAAGATGATAATTGAATGACATCTCGTTGAAATATTATTTCTTTCTTTTCTCTCTTCTTTTGGTGGTCTTCATAATGTGTATCATTGCAGCTTTAACATCTTCAGCATCCACTACTTTCCTTTCACAAGATGAAGCTTTATGGTCAATGGTTAACCAACATTTTTATTTGCATCTTCAATCTTCATTTATAGCCTTTGACATAGAGAGACGTTGTGAGGATATAAAGGAGTTTTCTTGCACCAATGGTTAGTTCCCAACTGATAGAATAAGGTGTAAGAGTTTAGACAATATAAAATAATATTTGTGTATCTTGTCACTGTTCAATGATAGATTTTCACCTTATCTCTGAATAATGTTTTTCTATTGAGCTTGTAAATAGAGATTCGTTAAGTAAAGAAAGATAGTTGTAAATCCAGTTGTTCGTTCCCAATGGTCACAATGAGAGTGGTTGATGTAACGCCCCGAATTTAATTAATTATTTAATTAAATTATATAGGGACTTAATTATTGGATTATTAAATCAAAGTTGAATTTTATTCGGTTAGTTGAAGAATTAATTAAGTTGATTACGTTGAAGAAATAATACTAGAATGTATTAGTATTTTTAGAATTATTAATTGAATATAGATGAGTTAGTTATAGAGGTGAAATAGCATTTTGAGGTGTATTAGTTAGTAGACCCAATAAGAGTTACGTGACCCATTAATATTTTAAGTGGCCCATTAGTATTTTAAGTGGCTTAGGTAGTAGTTGGAAGTGGAATTATTTAGAGAAACAAAACAAATATCACGTACAGTAGCAGTAGAGAAGAAAAGAAGAACATCACACAGCAAAATAGGAAAATTGGGAATAAGGGTTTGCTAGAAGTTGGGGAAAAAGCTCAAATTGCAGTCCGATAGTTACCGATTCCGATCAAGTTTTTTGAGCTCTCTCCAATCTAAAGGTAAGGGGTGGGGTTCGACTTGTATAATCAATTGTATGATGATTTTTCTGTGGGATTTAGGGTTGTATAAATTCACTGTAGATTCGATGGTTTGTGATGAAATTGATAGATCAGTATTGAAAATATCGTTGTCTGTTATTGTTGTTCCTGGTACTGTGTTGGTGTCATTATGTGTGTAACTATATTGGTAGATAGAAGTTGTATTTTTGGAAAATAAGTTGATTCTGGGTTGAACTGTTAGAACACGTAGTGCTAGAAAAACAAGGAAAATGATGAAGGAGATGAAGCTGTAAGGGGACGACATGGTTTAGGTAGTTGTTTTGGCATTACTTTTAGGAACCTTTTAAGTATGATGAGCACGTGTTCTAGTAGTATAGTTGGAGTCATAATAATAACTATAATAGTGAATTTAACATATGGTCTGTAGCAAACAAATAGCCATAGCCGAATAAATAGCAGACTAGTTTTGTTGAATATAATTGATGTCCGTAAGTTCTTGGTGCGTAACTTATGGTCCGTAACTTCGATGGTGCGAAGTTCGATAGGCGTAAGTTCGATGGTGCGTAACTTGTCCGTAACTTCGATGGTCCGAACTCGATGGTGCAGAAGTTATGATAGGACAAAAGTTCTGATGGTGCAAAACTTCTAATGGTCTAGAACTTCTGATGGTGCAGAATGTGACACCCCGATTTAATTCAATATTAAATAAGTGAGAATTAATTATTTAATTGATTTAAAGTCTTAAATATTTAATTCATCTGGACTAATTGGATTATTTAATGAGGAAAGGTTTGGAGGTGTGCAGAGTAAACGGTGGGTGTGATAGTAAAACACTCTACTAATTACTAAGTATTAATTAATTATTTTAATTGGAATATTAGAAGAAAATATAAAAGGAAAAGAAAGGAAAAAGAGAAGGTTTTGGAGAAATCATTTCACGTAGAGTTGGAGAAAGAAGAGAAGAGAGGAAAAGCCGACGCCGAGGGAAACCGAAGAATCATCGCGAGGTAAGGGGTGATTTTATTTGGTTAATATGTCTTATGGGTTTTGGGAACCAATGGGATGATTAGGTATGTTAGGGATTGGAATGATAGGTTATAGTATAAAACCCTATTTGTGTCAGTGGATGGAAAATTGATCACTGGTGTGTCAGATAATAATTAGGAACGGGTAAATTATGTTAGTTGATGTCAAAATGGTGTAAAATGGTGTTAGAATGGTGTTCATGATATTATAATTCGTGTTTGAAAGGTTGAAAATGGTTAGGGATGCATAAAGCTGTCAAAAATGATAAATTTTGTGTTATAGTCGTGGAAACCGTTCCTGTGGGGAGGAACCGGTTCCAAAAATTTCAAGGAATTTTGAACTGGAACCGTTCCCTGGGGAGGAACCGTTCCCCATACAAAAATGGGGACTCAATTTGAAAACTGGAACCGGTTCCTGTGGGGAGGAACCGGTTCCCAAATATTTTCCAGAAGCGTATTAAATTGTGGGAACCGGTTCTCCGGTGAGGAACCGTTACCACTGTATTTTTCCAAAACTTCTAAAATTTCAAAATTCATATTTTCTAAACCGTAACTCAGATTCGAAAGTGCCGCTTTCAAGCATTTAAATTTAAAATTCTACCTCTTGGGAAAGAAAAATATTATTTTATCGAAAAGTATTTTAAAAAGAGCCGAGTCCCCGATTTTGAAAATGTGGATTTAATTACGGAAGATGGGTAATTAATGCGAATGGTCTAAGTACCGGATGAGAACTAATGCATACCATGTTATATTGTGATATCCATTATGATTTGAATGTGATATAATTGGTGAAATGACATCGTGTGATTATGTTGATTTTCATGATCAGTGGAATAATGTTGCATGCTTATATGATTGCATGCATGAACATTTGTTAATTGGTTCATTCCCATTGTGCGGAAGTGAGCTTGCAGAGCCAATAGACTGACCTGGTTAGAGGTAGTGAGGCTAGATTCTTGACCCAACGGTTGTGGGCGAATCATGGATTACACTGTCTTTCCACGAGTAAACAGAGCAGTGGGTGAACGCGGTTCACGTTTGGTACCACATGCATAGAGTCTGCATTGCATATGGAATTGTAACATGTTAGGATGGTTTCCAGTGTTTCAATTGCCATTGTTTGATATATATATATATACATGATCATTGTGTGAACTGTTTTCTGTATTGTTTATGATCTTGTGTTGGGTGATGAACTAATGTATTCGATTATTCTGTTGGATCTAAGAACGTATAATACATATTATATTGAATTGAAATCTCACCCTTACTTTAACAATTTCAGATCCGAAGTGATTAGTCGCTTGGATTTGGTGAGGATAGCTCTCTAGATTCGAGTCAGTTCATTAGTCCGCGTGTCAGTGTCGTGCTCTGGTAGATGTAACACTGGGGAAACGATTGTTTGGAATCCTTTAATGGATATTTTAATAGTTTTGAATCATGTTGATTTATTATCCTGGAATGACTATTGTTTGATATTCGGGATTAAATTATGTTTCATTTCCGCTGTTAAACATAATTTTGAGTATGATTTAATTGATGAATATTCTTCAGTGAAAGCATGACGCTGTTTGGCCAAATTTTTATGATTTAAATTGTGACGCCTTCTTGATTATGATTAAATACTCTGATTATTATTTATAAAACGCGGGAAATAGAAGGGGGTGTTACAATAGTGGTATCAGAGCATAGTCGGTCTTGTCTTAGTGTCGTTATCCCTTTTAGTATGCGACTAGTGTAAGTAACACTGTCGATACTTGTGTGCTGATGTAGATTGTTTTGTAATGTTACAGAACAATGGCTGGAAGAGGTAACAGAAGGAATGATGATGCTATTGCTGAGGCCTTGGGAATGTTAGTGGAGTGCTCGAGGGAATCAGCAGGAGTCGCGATTGGTGCCGATGCATAATTGGGGAATTTTCGAGGAATAATCCTCCATTGTTCAAGGTGCACATGATCCCGAGGGTGCTCGAAGGTGAAGGAGATCGAGAGGATCTTCGAGTTATTGATTGTGAGGGGTCAAGGTGAGATATGGTACTCACATGTTGGCGAGGAAGTCGATGACCGTGGGTTGCTACCAGACGAATTGGAAGAAGATGGGATTGCATTGACTGTGTTCGAGAGCTTTTCGAGAAGGTATTTTCCAAGACATTCGGTAAGAAAGAGATAGAATTTCGGAGCTCAAGCAAGGCAACAAGTCCGTGAGTGAGTATGCGACCAAGTTTATCGAAGTTAGCAAAGTATTATGCTAATTATCCTAACGATGCGATGGAGAGTTTTCCAAATGTATCAAGTTTGAGAATGGACCGTGATGAGATCAAGCAAGGTATCGTATCGCGCATTAGAGGTTTGATTTGGTTGATCGTAGTAGGATTCGGAAGAAGATCTTACTAGTACTAAGGCGAATGCTCGAGTTATCCGACCGTAAGGGTAAGAGATGATGGGTCGCGTAAGCCTTATGACAGAATAATCATAGATCGGAGGTTGGAAGAAGCCTAGTGGGGAGACTCGGTTCTTCGGTTCTTCCGTAAAGTGCTAGATGTGGTGAATTGGGTCACCGAGCTCTTGAATGCAAGGCTGATGCGAGAAAGTGCAACAATTGTGGGAGAGTTGGTCATTTAGCTGCTGAGTGTAGATCACGAAGAGTAACTTGTTACAACTGTGGCGAAGAAGGACACACTCGTCCGCAGTGTACTAAGCCAAAGAAAGAGCAAGCCGGTGGAAAAGTGTTCGCTTTGTCAGGATCAGAGGTTAAGCCCGATGATCGGTTGATTAAAGGTACATGTTTTATTAATGGCATACCTTTAATTGCAATTATTGACACTGGAGCGACACATTCTTTTATTTCGTTGGACTGTGCTAAGAGATTGAATCTAGAAATTTCAAATTTGGATGGAAGTATGGTTATTGACACTCTGTCGGGTTCAAAGGACTACTTATGTGTGTAGAAATTGTCCTATCGTTATTTTCGATAGAGGGTTCGGTATGGATTTAGTGTGCCTACCGTTAGAACAACTTGATATTATCCTTGGAATGAACTGGTTGGTCTTCAACCAGGTTCATATCAATTGTTTTGAGAAGACGGTTATATTTCCTGAAGTAGCTAAAGTTGAAGATGCGATCATGTCGCAGCGATGAACTCACCGTCGAGATGGTGCTGTAGTGTTCATGTTATATTCTTCAACGGAAGTGAAAGGAAGGCTAAGAATGGTGAGTTGTTGTGAACGAATTTGAGGTGTTTCGGAGGATGTTAATGAGTTACCACCTGAGCGAGAAGTGGAGTTTGTTATAGATTTGATTCCGGAACTAGTCCGTGTCGATGGCGCCTTATCGCATGTCGGCATCCGAGTTGGTGAATCAAGAAACAGTTGGAAGAGCTATTGGAGAAGAAATTTATTCGCCTAGTGTTTCGCCGCGGGTGCACCGTGTTGTTGGTTAAAAAGAAGGAAGGTACGATGACCGTGTGTTGACTACGCATATTGAATAAAGTGACGATCAAGAATCGTATCCACCGCCGAGGATTGATGACTTGATGGATCAGTTGGTTGGAGCTTGTGTGTTTAGCAAGATTGATCTGAGATCTGGATATCATCAGATTCGTGTTAAGGCGGAGGATATTCAGAAGACTGCTTTTAGAACGAGGTATGGGCATTATGAATATTCTGTTATGCCATTTGGAGTTACTAATGCACCTGGTGTGTTTATGGAGTATATGAACAGGATATTTCATCCGTATCTTGACAAATTTGTGGTGGTGTTTATTGACGACATCCTGATCTATTCAAAGGATGATGAGGAGCATGCAAAGCATCTCAGAGTTGTATTGGAATTATTGAAGGAAAAGAAACTTTATGCGAAATTGTCAAAGTGTGAGTTTTGGTTAAGCGAAGTGAGTTTTCTTGGCCATGTGATTTCCAAGAATGGTATTGTTGTTGATCCTACAAAAGTAGAAGCGGTATCTCAGTGGGAAGTGCCGAAGAATGCTTCGGAGATTCGTAGTTTTCTTGGTCTGGCAGGTTACTACAGGAAATTCATTGAGGGATTTTCGAAGTTAGCTTTACCGTTGACTAAATTGACGAGAAAAGGTCAAGCATTTATTTGGGATGCAGATTGTGAGAAAGGATTCCAAGAATTGAAGAGGAGGTTGACTAGTGCTGCGATTTTGATTTTGCCAAATCTGGAAGAATCTTTTGTGGTGTATTGTGATGCGTCTTTGATGGGTTTAGGAGGTGTTTTGATGCAGGATAAGCAGGTTGTGGCTTATGCTTCGAGACAGTTAAAGGTTCATGAAAGGAATTAACCGACTCATGATTTGGAGTTGGCGGCTGTGGTGTTTGTATTGAAATTATGGAGGCATTATCTGTATGGTTCACGGTTTGAAGTGTTCAGTGATCATAAGAGCCTGAAGTATCTCTTTGATCAGAAGGAGTTGAATATGAGACAGAGGAGATGGTTGGAATTTCTCAAGGATTACGATTTTGGTTTGAACTACCATCCTGGTAAGGCAAACGTCAGAGTAGCGTTGAGTAGGAAATCCTTGCATATGTCGATGTTGATGGTTCGGGAATTGGATTTAGTGGAGCAGTTCAGAGATTTGAGTTTGGTATGTGAGACTACTCAGAATAGTGTGAAGTTGGGCATGTTGAAGCTGACTAGTGGTATTTTGGAAGAGATTCGAAATGGGCAGAAGTCTGATGTTGATTTGGTAGATAAGCTGACATTGATTAACCAAGGTCAAGGAGGTGAGTTCCGAATTGATGAGAATGGTGTTATGAGATTTGGTGATAGAGTGTGTGTTCCAGATGTTGCTGAGATCAGAAAGAGTATCTTGGAGGAAGGACATCGAAGTGGATTGAGTATTCATCCCGGTGCTACTAAGATGTATCATGATTTGAAGAAATTATTTTGGTGGCCTGGAATGAAAAAGGAAATTGTCGAGTTGTGTATGCGTGTTTGGTTTGTCAGAAATCAAAGATTGAACATCAGAAACCGTCGGGATTGATGGAACCGTTATTCGTTCCGGAATGGAAATGGGATGGCATTTCTATGGATTTTGTGTCTGGTTTGCCTAGAACAGTGAAGAACTGTGATTCTATCTGGGTGATTGTCGATCGATTGACGAAGTCTGCTCACTTTATTCCGATAAGAATGGATTATCCGATGGAGAGGTTGGCAGAATTGTATATTGAGAAAGTTGTAAGTTTGCATGGTATTCCGTCTAGCATTATGTCGGATAGAGATCCGAGGTTTACTTCTAAGTTCTGGACAGGATTGCAAGAAGCTCTAGGTACTAAGTTACAATTGAGTTCCGCGTATCATCCGCAGACAGATGGTCAGACGGAGAGGACGATTCAGTCGTTAGAGGATTTGTTAAGAGCTTGTGTGTTAGAGAAAGGTGGAGCTTGGGATAGCTATTTGCCATTGATAGAGTTTACCTAGAACAATAGTTTTCATTCGAGCATTGGTATGGCTCCGTTTGAGGCATTGTGTGGTAGGAGATGTCGGACACCGTTGTATTGGTACGAATCTGGAGAGAGTGATTGGACCGTAAATCGCTCAACAAACTTCGAAAAGATTAAGATGATTCAGAGAAGATGAGGACTTCGTAGTCGTCGGAAGAGTTATCACGATAAGAGGAGGAAGGATCTCGAGTTTGATGAAGGAGATCACGTGTTTATGAGAGTTACTCCGATGACTGGTATTGGTCGAGCTTTGAAGTCAAAGAAGTTGACTCCGCGCTTTATTAGTCCGTTTTAGATTACCAAGAGAGTTGGGAAAGTTGTTTATCAGATTGCTTTACCGCCGTCACTTCGAATTTGCATGATGTTTTCCATGTATCTCAGTTGAGGAGGTACATTGCGGATCCGTCTCATGAGATTCAAGTAGATGATGTTCAGGTACGAGATAACTTGACTGTTGAAGTAGTGCCTGCGAGAATTGAGGATCGAAAAGTGAAGCAATTGCGAGGTAAAGAGATAGCACTGGTACGAGTAGCTTGGGAGGACCAATGAAGGAAATGTAACTTGGGAGCTGGAGAGTCAGATGAAGGACTCGTATCCCGAACTTTTCGTCTAAGGTATGTTTTCGAGGACGAAAACTCTTTTAGTGGGGGAGAGTTGTGACACCCCGATTTAATTCAATATTAAATAAGTGAGAATTAATTATTTAATTGATTTAAAGTCTTAAATATTTAATTCATCTGGACTAATTGGATTATTTAATGAGGAAAGGTTTGGAGGTGTGCAGAGTAAACGGTGGGTGTGATAGTAAAACACTCTACTAATTACTAAGTATTAATTAATTATTTTAATTGGAATATTAGAAGAAAATATAAAAGGAAAAGAAAGGAAAAAGAGAAGGTTTTGGAGAAATCATTTCACGTAGAGTTGGAGAAAGAAGAGAAGAGAGGAAAAGCCGACGCCGAGGGAAACCGAAGAATCATCGCGAGGTAAGGGGTGATTTTATTTGGTTAATATGTCTTATGGGTTTTGGGAACCAATGGGATGATTGGGTATGTTAGGGATTGGAATGATAGGTTATAGTATAAAACCCTATTTGTGTCAGTGGATGGAAAATTGATCACTGGTGTGTCAGATAATAATTAGGAACGGGTAAATTATGTTAGTTGATGTCAAAATGGTGTAAAATGGTGTTAGAATGGTGTTCATGATATTATAATTCGTGTTTGAAAGGTTGAAAATGGTTAGGGATGCATAAAGCTGTCAAAAATGATAAATTTTGTCGTCGTGGAAACCGTTCCTCGTGGGGAGGAACCGGTTCCAGCAGAAATTTCAGGAATTTTGAACCTGGAACCGGTTCCTGGGAGGAACCGGTTCCCCATACAAAATCCAGGGGACTCAATTTGAAAACCGGGAACCGGTTCCCCGTGGGAGGAACCGGTTCCCATATTTTCCAGAAGCGTATTTTCAAATTGTGGGAACTGGTTCTCCGTGAGGAACCGTTACCACTGTGTTTTTCCAAAACTTAAAATTTCAAAAATTCATATTTTCTAAACCGTAACTCAGATTCGAGTGCCGTTTTCGGCGTTACTTCTTAAATTTAAAATTCTACCTCTTGGGAAAGAAAAATATTATTTTATCGAAAAGTATTTTAAAAAGAGCCGAGTCCCCGATTTTGAAAATGTGGATTTAATTACGGAAGATGGGTAATTAATGTGAATGGTCTAAGTACCGGATGAGAACTAATGCATACCATGTTATATTGTGATATCCATTATGATTTGAATGTGATATAATTGGTGAAATGACATCGTGTGATTATGTTGATTTTCATGATCAGTGGAATAATGTTGCATGCTTATATGATTGCATGCATGAACATTTGTTAATTGGTTCATTCCCATTGTGCGGAAGTGAGCTTGCAGAGCCAATAGACTGACCTGGTTAGAGGTAGTGAGGCTAGATTCTTGACCCAACGGTTGTGGGCGAATCATGGATTACACTGTCTTTCCACAAGTAAACGGAGCAGTGGGTGAACGCGGTTCACGTTTGGTACCACATGCATAGAGTCTGCATTGCATATGGAATTGTAACATGTTAGGATGGTTTCCAGTGTTGCAATTGCCATTGTTTGATATATAAATACATGATCATTGTGTGAACTGTTTTCTGTATTGTTTATGATCTTGTGTTGGGTGATGAACTAATGTATTCGATTATTCTGTTGGATCTAAGAACGTATAATACATATTATATTGAATTGAAATCTCACCCTTACTTTAACAGTTTCAGATCCGAAGTGATTAGCCGCTTGGAGTTGGTGAGGATAGCTCTCTAGATTCGAGTCAGTTCATTAGTCCGCGTGTCAGTGTCGTGCTCTGGTAGATGTAACACTGGGGAAACGATTGTTTGGAGTCCTTTAATGGATATTTTAATAGTTTTGAATCATGTTGATTTATTATCCTGGAATGACTATTGTTTTATATTCGGGATTAAATTATGTTTCATTTCCGCTGTTAAACATAATTTTGAGTATGATTTAATTGATGAATATTCTTCAGTGAAAGCATGACGCTGTTTGGCCAAATTTTTATGATTTAAATTGTGACGCCTTCTTGATTATGATTAAATACTCTGATTATTATTTATAAAACGTGGGAAATAGAAGGGGGTGTTACACATAAGTTCTGATATGGAAGAAGTTCCGAAGGTGCAGAACTTCTGATGGTCTAGAACTTCTGGTGGTGCAAAAGTTTTGATAGGGAAGAAGTTCTGATGGTGCAAAACTTCTTCTGATGGTCCAGAACTTCTGGTGGTGCAGAAGTTCTGATAGGGAAAAAATTTTGATGGCGGAACTTCTGATGGTCCAGAACTTCTGGTGGTGCAGAAGTTCTAATAAGGCAGAAGTTTTGATGGTGCAGAACTTCTGATGGTCCAAAACTTCTCATGGTGCATAAGTTCCGATAGGGTAGAAGTTCTGATGGTGCAAAACTTTTGATGGTCCAGAACTTCTGATGGTGAAGAAGTTCTGATAGGGCAGAAGTTCTAATGGTGCAAAACTTCTGATGGTGTAGAAGTTCTAATAGGGCAGAAGTTTTGTTGGTGCAGAACTTCTGATGGTGCAGAAGTTCTAATGGGGCAGAAGTTTTGATGGTGCAGAACTTCTGATGATCCAGAAGTAGAAACTTCTAAAACAGGGTATGAGTCGACGCATGGAGAAGGCGTGCGCCTTCCCGAGTGTTGCCATACCATAATCTTCTACTCACGAGCCGACTTAAGGACCCATGAGTCGGCTCATGCAGGCTGTTTTGAGAAATTTGCTTATTTTTGGATGTTCCTCACTTTCACCGGTTTGAAGTATGATATATTAGCACAAATAGGGTTTAGATAAGCATTAAAATAATGTACTTTCACCTTTGCTCTCACAGTTTTACCTCCGATGTTTAGTAAATAAAATGACGAGTATATTTTAGTGAATATTAATCCGTAACCAGAATTAATTGAATTGTGAATATTATTGATTAATGCTTCCAATTTGTGAATGCATGATTTTTATTGATGATGATTTGCATAATGCAAAATGTGATGATGTTAATGACGATGTTTTACCTTTGATGTTTGGTAAATAAAATGACGAGTATATTTTGGTGAATATTAATTTGTAACCGGAATTAATTAAATTATGAATATTGTTGATATGCTTCTTTTAATTGAATGCATGATTTTGGAGATTGACGAATTGTTGTTGGTGATTTGCATAATGCAAAATATGTTTTTGTTGATCATTTTACCTTGGAGTTTGGTAAATAAAACGTTGAGGGCTTATGCCTAAATGATGAGTTGATGTTGTTATTAATTTTTGTTGATTTCATGATGATGTTAACGACCATGTTTTACCTCCGATGTTTGGTAAATAAAATGACGAGGGCTTATGCCATTTTGATGATTATGACGATGTTGATGTGTTGTTGTGTGTATGTGTTGTCTTTTGTCGAGTCGCATACATTGCATAAATGACGAGGGCTTTTTCCAAAATGGCGAGGGATTTTGCCAAAATGATGAGGGCTTTAGGCAATGTTCCTAATTACGAACAAAATGTGTTGGTACCACATGCATACATACTCGAGTCACATTGTGTCAGTTATGTTTGTTTGAGTTCATTGGTTATGTGTTGTTTTATGATGATTTATGACGATTGTGATGAATTGTGATGATTTATGTGGTGATGACAAAGTGTTGATATATATGAATTAAATTGGTGATAAAAGTTATTATAATGGTTGTTATTTACTACGTTGTTTTGTTGATTCTTATGTTGTAGTTGATTGAAGCGGTGAATATTGTATGATTCTAGATCTAATATATTAGTTATCATATTTTTGCTTATATTTTTCTATATCTCACCCTTTCTATTTGTTCGTCGTTGTCTTTATACTGGTAACGTGTAGGTATTCGAGAATGAAGAATTTAGTTGTTACTAGTCAAAGTCGGTCTAGTTGCTCTGATACGTAGCACTCAGGGGGATGTTTAGTTTATGTCGTTTTTCAGTTGTTGTTGTATTTTAAGTTGGATAACAAAAAGTACTATGATGTTTCAAATTGTCTTATTCGAATTAAGATGATCAGTTACTTGATTTGAATACTTATGAATTTCAGCTACATATTAAATAAAAGGTTGTTTTGTTTTAAAAGTTGAAGCAAGTGTTATGTGATCCCCTATTGATAAAGGTGTTATATATCAGTTATGTTTATGTTGTTAAAGATGAAAGTGTGGCATCCCATGTGCTGTATGAAAAATTAAAAATACTCTGATTTTCTTTATATTTTCTGGGTAGAATTTGGGGTGTTACAGTTGATAATACAATATAAAGGATTGTCCTTACACCACCCTAGAGGGTAGAGGTCGCAGATACTTTATGTACCTTTTGTACAACATCACACGTTAACCATTCAAACTTTTCTTCTTATCATCAAAGGCTTCATATATTTGAATATTTGAACGTTGAAGCTTGTTGGAGAAGAATCTTTCTTAAGCCTTAGGACCTAAGTCTTTGAGTCTTCAGAACTTGTCACACAGAACCATGTCTTTAGAGTCTTCAACACTTGGTTGTAAGAAATTTATTTTTCTTTAGATCATCAGAACTTGTTCAGCAGAACCTTGTCTTCATAATCTTCAGAACTTGTAACACACAGAAGTAAAAGCTTTAGAAGGCCTCCAAATCTAAACCACTAAGTCACGATGAGAACCTCTTGTACTAACGTTCCTTAGATACATTGCAAATATATAGATTCAGAATGTTAACTTCAACAAAACACGTAACCACATGTTTTCTTCTAGAGTGTATGTTTAGAACCTGATGACGTCACACACCTTGATATCATAGTCAGAACATTATAGTACCATCTACACGCTAGAACTAAACTAGTAGTGTATACAATTGTTCTCTGAGATAACATGTGATGTTAAAATCAAAATTTTAAGGCTAGATATAGAAACACTTCTTATTTTTACAAACTCCCCCTTTTTGGTGATGACAAAACCATGTATTTTGATAGAATAATTTATACAAGGTAATCACTGTAGCCGACAAATTAAGAGTTAAGCTCACAACTCCCCTTGAATATGTTAAACCCCAAAATTCATTTAAGCTTGTTCAGAGTCTCCCCTTGAGCCCAGGACTCACAAAATCAATTTTCAGTATTTATAACTTAGAATAGAGAAGTAACACTTCCGTACAATAACTCATCAGAGCCTGACTAGAGCACCTGGTCTTCATCTCGGAACCTGGTTTCTATCAGCACTTGATGAAGAATCAAAATTGATTTTGGCCTGATTGAATAATGTCACGCATCATGTATCGGTTTTTTTGTTCCTTGATTCTAATATCATAATCAAAACATTATACTTCTCAAGCATCAACGTTCGATATGATATTATCCACTATATCAGACATTCAGACAGTTTGCTACTTCTAAATTAAGTGTATGTTGCGGAAGCACACGTACCAGAGCATAACTTCTTAGTGGCATCTCTATATGAGAGCATGCATCAGAATGTTGACTTGTCTTTATTTCAGGAGATAACAGCTTCTGAGCTTTAAGTCTGAATTTCACACTTTCAGAAAGTTAACAACTTCTTTGATATGAAATCAAAGTTAGTTTCATCCATGAGGTTTTCAACCCTTGCATCAGTATCTTCATCTCCAACCTGTCTTAGAATATGTGGTGAACTTGTTTATAGTTTCCAAAATTAAAAACATTAAACAAACAGTTAGTAGCAACAACTATTTTCATGTTTGAGTTTTATGTTTTTGTCATAAATCAAAATGGTGATAGAGGGGCAGAAAAAACATTAAATACAAGTTTAAGGAAATAGATGATAAAGAGAATTAAAGTCGTGCAAATTATAAACATTAGAAAGGTAAAAAAGATAGAGAAAATTCAATCTAAAAGGATAATCAACATAAGAAACAAGATTCATTAAAACATAGAGAGTGTTGACAATTAGATAGGACATATGATTTAAAGTTTCTTAATTCTTTAAAAAATCTATGAAGGTTTACTTATAATACATTTTACGTTCAATCTTAAGATTAATTTGGAGATTAAAATATTGAGATAGAAAGATGAACATTAAATATAAACAACCCTTCAGATAAACTACATTAAACACAAGAGTTTTGAACTATAAAGTTTTAGAAACATAAGGAAATAAACCCTAAGTTCGAAGATGCAGTGTAATCCTAAGACTCTTTGTTAAACTTCTCCATGAACCTCTTCAACATATCAGCCAACTAGTTGAAGGAAGTTTCTCGATCTAGAATTGTTTTCTCCTCACTTTCTAGATGCTTTTGAATAATTTGATCAGAATTTTGCATCTTCTATAGGGGTTCCTATATCCCCATAAATTTCATTTTCTACATCCATAGAAGAATTTATATCAGATCAAGAATGTTGGTTTTTAACTGTTGTTAAAACATATAAAGAGTATTAGAGGGGTGCACAACTTCTAAGCCAGGAACGACTTGTCTTGTAGGTTCTAAAGCAGGTAAACACAAGGGAGGAGTGGTAAGTATTCAAGCAAGTATTCATATTTCCTTTTAGCCTCTAGACAATAGACATATTGCATAATGTCAAAGTTGACATGCATTACATGTACGAAGTTAATCTAGGTGGGTTCAGTTTTGAAGGGATGCATGCTGGAGGAAGAGATTCTCAAGATATTTTTAAGAGAACTTAGAGAAATTTGTTGAAATGTTTGGAAGAGTACATATGAGGTTAGAGGTCTAATTGAGGTTTGATAAAAGGAAGGATCAAATAGTTTTGGAGGCAAGTTGTAGTATGTGATGGATGGAAGAGATATTTGGCTAGTTTTGATTCAGGATCAGAAGGAGTGGATGAGAGGGATAGGTTATGATGGAAGTTGATAGAGGAACTGAGATTGGGCAAAAGAATGGGTTTTTTGAGAGAGAAGACAGGTTCACAATATTCAGTGTAAGAGGATGATTTGATTTCCTCCTTAGAGCTAGATGACACCTCTATTATATCATTAGAGTTAGAGGATGTTTCTTTATCAGGATATTCAAGAGTTTTTGCAATCTGATTAGGGTTTTCAAACGGGGAAAAGGATAATGTAGGTATAGTGGTTTGAAGAGGACTAGGTTCATCAATAAAGGTTATATGAGATTCTGACAAAGTAGGGCACGCATCTTCATCACTGAATGAGCTATTGAGTTTATGATTAAGATCTGTATACTTTTAACGAGTTGTGGTATGAACTTCAGAAATGGATGAAAGTGTATTTATGTGTCCATAGTGCTTAAAATTCATTTAATGAGTTGAATGGTTCTACGAGAGAGGATGATAGAAGGGTCAATAAGGATTTATACAACCACTTCAAGAGATATACTAGTTGGTACATCCTTGACTAGACATTCTCTTAAATGATTAAAAACAACTTTTGGTCCATCTGCGGTAGTGAACACATTAGTTGATTTCAGATTCAGAAGTATGATAGTTTGTAGAGTTTGACATGAAGTCTAGTGAATAAGGGATAACAGATGACAACATGTCTCTCAAATTTCTTCCATCAAAGAATTTTTCAAATTGTGGAGTCATGTATTCATGCATGTTTGATTTAACAAGGGAATCAACTAATCGACAATTGATTAGGAGAGTTGTGATGAGTCTTCCTATATGTATCCATTTGATAAGATTCTTTTCATTGTTTATGGAGTAGTAGATAACATTTATCAAATGCTTGAAAAGAATGAAGATAAGACTAACCTTTCTTTCTGACGCTAGATTGTACAAAATTTCTTTCAAGTCACTATCAATAATGGGCAGTTTATTTGTGAGAGGTTTATGATAAATGCATTCTAAAATAATTCTTCCACGAATATAAAGAGAGGGTGGAAGATCCTTGAACAGTTTTGAGCTCTTATTTCCCAAGAAGATCTTTGAGGAAACATTCATTATGTGTTTCCTGCTAATGCACTTGTCGTTTAAACTGCAACACTTAAATCCAGTCCTGTCATGATTAAGTAGTTGTGCAATAGATTTTTCAAAAATCGCGACTAGAATTCCAACAATGTTTGTTGTGATCTCTTGCCTTGATTGACTTGTCATAACCCAAAATTGTTGTATTAAATCAGGATGGGTATGACCTTTTATAATTTCAAAGAAGGTTCCCCATTATTGAAAGGAAATATCTAAAGAGAGATCATAAATATTTTCCTTGAGATTTTCGAAGTTCACTATAGATTCAGATAAGACTAGTAACTGAGATGTAGGAATGGAACATCATAGTTCAGGAAAGGTGGAACTTGTTTGATCGGGATGAGATGATGAGCCAGTAGTTAATTTTGGAGAAAGCATCATTGAGGGATAACAAACTTGAGTGCGAGCGGAGAGATTTAGGGTTTTGAGGATTTTGGGACAAAGGCTAGCGAAAGTGTAGGTAATGAATGGTTTTAAATAGATTATCTATGAGGATAACAAGAATCTGATATGAGATAAGGTATAAGGATTTTTTTTTATTCTCAAGACTACCTCACTTCTTATGTGTCACTTCAAACGTCATGAGTGATTCAAAAAGACAACTTATAAAACATAAAGTTTATTATTATTCTGATAGTGTATTTAATGCATTAATCCTTTTTAGTTTTTTAGGAACCAAGATAGATTCTAAACTAGGATGATTTCTACATTGATTATTCCTAAGTATTTGGGGGCATTATTTTACCAAAAAATCTTCTACGCTAGAATAACCATTTTTTTTGGGAATTCGTTTTTCATTTTGACTAATATAAAAAAAGTTTACTTATGGGTAATGAGAATAAATACTCAAAAAGAGATCAAGTAAGTTCTTGAATCAATAACAGATCCTGGCTCTGATACCAATTGAAGGTAGAGAAAACACAAGAGTTGAGGGGTTTGAATTGTGTTGATAGAAAACATTATCCTTTAGGAATTCTAAGCGCTCAAATGATAACAACAACAAAGACACTGAAGATAAAAGGACACAAGTATTTTATCCATGTTCTCCATAAACTATGTTACTTCTGTCCATCCCCTAAAAGATGATTTCACCTTAGCCAAGGACTTAATCCACTATAACCAAACTTATTACACTTGCACGAGAAACCGTCAGTGACTAACACATAATGACACATTCAGTGATACAATTGAATATAACGTTCATTGACCCAATAGATTCAAATACCTCAAGATCTTCTACTAGTATTTCATTACAATGATATCCATTAGTGATCTCACAATTGTATGACCTTCACTCGGCCCCCATTGAGATATGACTATCATTGACCCAACATAATTCGACATTGCAAGATCTTCTATCAGGATTTCTCATAATGACCACAACTATTATCTTCTTGATATCCGACCTTCACCAAGTCTCCAAAGGAATCAATCAACAACAGTTGATGGTGATATTGTATTTACAAGGATGCTTCTTCTAAGCAGATTACACAAGTGTTTTAAGCACATATTATTTAACACTTCTTCGAGCAACAACTCAAGTGTTAAAACAATTTACATAAAGATATTGAACATAACCATTATATGAGCAACAACTCTAGTGTTTATTACAATATTCTACAAAGATATACATGATCATAAGTTTAATTAGAATCTTGTAGTGTTCTTCTTCATCTTCTTGTTAAGCAACATCTTGCTTCTTTTGAGATCTATCAAGATTTATTTGATTGGAAGTTGAATAACATCTTGTAGTCCTCTTCTTCTTTGAGTAAGCTACGAGTAACAACTCCTTGCTTCTTTAGTTTCAATCAAGATATATAAGATGATAGTTGAATGACATATTGTTGAAATCTTATTTCTTTCTTTTCTCTCTTCTTTTGGCGGTCTTTAGAATGTGCAACATTGCAACTTTAACATATTCAACATCCACTGCTTTCCTTTCACATGATGAAGCTTGATGGCCAATGGCTAACCTAAATTTTTTCTTTGTATCTTCAATCTTTATTTATAGTCTTTGACATAGAGAGACGATGTGAGGATAGAAGGGACTTTTCCTGCACCAACAATTAGTTCCCAATGGATAGAATAAGATGTAAGAGTTTAGACAATATAAAATAATATTTATGTATCAGGTCACTGTTTAATGATAGCTTTCCACCTTATTTCTGAATAATGTTTTTCTTTTAAGCTTGTAAACAGAGATCCGTTAAGTAAAGAAAGATAGTTGTAAATCCAGCCATTTGTTCCTAGTGGTAACAATGAGAGTGGTTAACAATACACTATAAAGGATTGTCCTTACGCCACCCTAGAGGGCTGAGGTCACATACACTTTATGTACCTTTTGTACAACATCACATGTTAACTATTTGAACGTTTCTTCTTATCATCTGAGGCTTCAGATATTTGAATATTTGAATGTTGAAGCTTGTTGTTGAAGAATATTTCCTAAGCCTTAGAACCTAAGTCTTGAAGTCTTCAGAACTTGTCACACAGAACATTATCTTCAGAGTCTTCAGCACTTGGTTGTAAGAACTTGCTTTTCTTCAGATCATCAGAACTTATTCAGCAGAACCTTGTCTTCCTAATCTTCAGAACTTGTAACACATGTAAGTAAAGCTTTAGAAGGTCTTCAAAGCTAAACCATAAAGTCACGATCAGAACCTCTTATACCTTGAGAAAAAGAGTTATGATTGCATACGACCAACGTGACTCGTCAGAGCTCTGCCAAGGATTGTCGCCTCTAAGGCCCATTGAACTGCCATGCATCTTGAGTTGCCTCTACCATGATTAGTGACACTGCCACAACCAAACTCGTTCTTAGAGTCATAGGCATTGGCAAGGATATGGTCTTCCACAACTAGTGCAACATTTCACTTGCTTACTGCTTGTACCACTAAGGAGAAGACTTTGTTGATATATTGTAAACATTCCATGAAAAAACCTGATATTTAACCATCAAGAATTGATCATTCAATCTAGTTTAAAAGTGAATGACTTGATCTTTAAGGATACATTATCGTATTGATCTCATGGATTTACATCTATAAGGATGAAGGCAAGTACATGAAGGAATAAGGTGATAAATCTTGATTTCATATCAAAGAGATTTCATTTTAGTGAAGTACTTAAGCACATTTTTGAACATTGTTTCATGTTATTCAACTGAGAGCGCAGATGAGCTACATGAACTCGATTAATCTTAGGGAATCTTTCTTTGAGGTCATTCCACATATCAATGGAATTTTCATGAAAAATGATAGTTTGAGCAATAGAGTTAGAAACATAGTTGGTGAGCAAAAAAAGAGTACTAGATGGTTGCGTCGTTTCCATGTTGCTCAATTCAAATCATCAAATTCTGGAATCTACATGGATCCATCAATGATAGAAAGCTTATTCTTGAAGCCAAGTGCTCAGTGCATTAATTTGCTCCAAATTGCATAGTTGTTGTCATCGAGCTTGAATACAATGGTAATTGAGTTTGGATCGTCACTCTGATGTGCATAGAATGGTGAATCAGTTTTGTGCACGTGGTTGAGCTTTAGGTGGCACGGTGAAATGATGCAAAGCATAGAAAGTGAA
The DNA here is from genome assembly GCA_021764765.1 of Vicia sativa. NCBI lineage: Eukaryota > Viridiplantae > Streptophyta > Magnoliopsida > Fabales > Fabaceae > Vicia > Vicia sativa. Next base: position 207,350,984 of record CM038795.1, on the reverse strand, counting down.
GCAGAATAAAAATTAAGAAAGGTGGTTGGATCGAAGAAAATCACAAGTTTCGATGAGAAACTTGGAATACAAAGAGAAAAGCAAGGATCTTGAAGAGCAAGAAAATGAAAGCACTCAAGAAGCTTGGAGAAGATGAATGAAGATCAGAGAATCCCTCTAAGAGGGAGCTCTAGATACCATGTAATTAATAGAAGAGAAATATTTATTATTAAATCAATATGTTAAATCAGGTATATATTCAAATAGAGGTGAAAAATGGATTCGGCCCGTCGAGCATGTGCGTACTTTAGTGCGGGGCGGACCAAAAATTTATGCCTTTATCATCTAACATGACCGTCCTGTCCCGCCATATTTTCTTCACAAACTTTTACAGAGACGAGTATTAACATAAATATTTGTATTTTTAGACTTAAAGGTGTAGTGCCCACAATTTTTTCCTGCCCTACACTCATTTTTTTGTGAAGCGTGCTTATATTTTAGACTATCATCCTCAACTATATCTGTTTATCACCCAAATATACAAAGGATCATAAGGTGCAACTTAGTTACGATAGTGCAACAATACAAAATGTAAATTCATAACTACC